>SEYY01000926.1:32500-35000 GCA_009176605.1 Armadillidium nasatum
GAAAGACGTATTATACAAATAGAAAATGATTATTCATCTCAATTTTATCAAACGGAAATGCTTGAAGGTTGGCACAACAAAAATGTTAATAAAAAAAAAAGAAAGAAAGATTCAAACTTTGTTTAAAAATCATACCTGAGTGTACATCTCATTAAGGAAAGACATGTAGGCTATCCACCTTGGGTACGAAACAATTCCACCTGAGTAAGGGGTATTCTGCGTGCTTCGAAGAAGGCGCTGACGTTCTTGGTAATATTCTTGGCACGTATTCAATAAAGTTTCGAGAAAAGTTTCTCCCTTTTCTCTCTGACATGTAAAATATTTACATTTCATATAAGTACATAACTAATTTAAGTTCAGTGTATATATATATATATATATATATATATATATATATATATATATTATATATATATATATATATATATATATATATATATATATATATATATATATATATATATATATATATATATATATATATATATATATATATATATATATATATATATATATATATATATATATATATATATATATATATATATATATATATATATATATATATATATATATATATATATATATATATATATATATATATATATATATATATATATATATATATATATATATATATATATATATATATATATATATATATATATATATATTATATATATATATATATATAATATATATATATATATAATATATATATATATATATATAATGAGAGGGAGGGGGAGAGGGACGGAACTCACAAATAAAAAATGGCTTAAAAGTATGTTTTTACGGTACAATTATGAATCAATAAAATATGTAAAATAAATAAACAAGTTTTAATGACATGAATCATTGGCTAAAAGTGTTTATTTGTCTTTTTTTTTTTTTTTTTTTTTTTTTTTTTTTTTTTTTTTTTTCACTAAAGTAATTTTAACCATAGTCATAGATATATTTGGTTCATTTTAAGAGATATCCCATACCGAGCTATGACATAGTGTTTTCATATATAATATATATATATATATATATATATATATATATATAATATATATATATATATATATATATATATATATATATATATATATATATATATATATATATATATATATATATATATATATATATATATATATATATATATATATATATATATATATATATATATATATATATATATATATATATATATATATATATATATATATATATATATATATATATATATATATATATATATATATATATATATATATATATATATATATATATATATATATATATATATATATATATATATATATATATATATATATATATATATATATATATATAATATATATAATATGGGTGTTTGTCTGTCGTGCGGATATATTGATGTGTGTATATATATGTAAGTGATTGAAATGCTTCAGTATTTATTAACAAAATTACAAAATTCTGAATTATCACCTGAATAATTCTGATGCAAATTTGCGCTCCAGGCTCTGAGTATCTTGAAGTTTCAATCACTCGGACGATAATGTGTCGCACAGCGTCCATCAACTGTCTAGCACTAAGTTTATTGGGATCTTTAGTAAGAGAAAATAAATATTTTTAATTATGTTCAACTTGGGGTCTTATTTTAGATAAGAAATGCAACAATCAATAGTAGGAAATACAAGTTTACTTGTTTAATGCATAGTAAAAATATAATTTAGTAATTCAGATGAATGTTATAAATTTAGAACAATCAAGAATCCATATCATTGCCGCAAAAACTATAAAGTAAATATAAAATGGCTTTGTAAATAGAAAATGGTTATTTTGGTCATCACAAATATTTCTGTATTTGTCTTTATTTATTTTCTTGATAAAAGTTTTACAGGAAAAACAATAATATTTGTTCAAAAAATTGCTTAATTAAGGCTTGGTAACTTACATGTTTAAAATAAGCAATTTTCCAGGACAAGACTATTTCATTAGAAAATAGTCGTTGAAGTTTGAATTTAAACTCAAATGCAAAAGGGCTTATCCCGATTTTGTCTACAAATCTTCCTATCTATCTGATGACCTACTGTATATACGTTTGTATATTTATTTATACTGTTTAATGTTCTTATTAGTTTTTGAAATACATTTTAATGTTATTTATGAAGCTTGTAAATTAAGAATAATACCGTTAACTGCATCCGAGAGTAACTTCTGTACTTCCTTTGATAAGGGTCCGATCTTCGCGAGAGGTTCGAGAGACTCTTCAGAAACCGGCTGACGAAGATCGACAGAACCTAGAGATTTCGACCGTTTGATCGGATTATGAATCGAAGACGATCCATAAGACTCAAGCGAAGCCTTTGATTGCATATTTCGATTTGTCATCCCGAGCTGCTCGGAAAATAAATTAAATAAAAATCATAGAAAAGTCGACAAGTCACAATTATGACAAAACCAAATTGGGTAATTTCATTTTTACTTTTAAAAGTAGTAGTTAGAACTTTAAAAAAAAAAAAAAAAT
>SEYY01000926.1:57751-60251 GCA_009176605.1 Armadillidium nasatum
ACATATATATATATATATATATATATATATATATATATATATATATATATATATATATATATATATATATATATATATATATATATATATATATATATATATATATATATATATATATATATATATTATTTATTTGAAGAAATAATGCATTCAATTCATGTGGACGAACAAGTGTGGGTTGAATAAAATGTTAAAATTTAAGAAATTCACTTAATAAGGATTTTGGAAGGCGACCCACGCCAGATCTTCGCCAACATACAAACAGACGTAAGAAACGCACACATTTAAACATGCGCACACAAAATCAGATACAAAACTTAAACTCGCACACCAGTGATGGGTGAATCCGGCACGATTCGAATCCGAATACGAATCCGAACACGGAACATTCGAATAAGAACTCTCGAATCCTAATCCAGGTGATTTTACAATATCTTGAATCTGAAACTTTGAATCCGAATCAGGATCCACTTGCTTGAATATTTCAAATTCAAGAAATTTTGAATTCAACTAATTCGACATTATATATATATATATATATATATATATATATATATATATATATATATATATATATATATATATATATATATATATATATATATATATATATATATATATATATATATATATATATATATATCCTCTAGTGGATAAAGATCATAGGCCTACCAATCACAACCACAGTTCGAAAATTCCCCAGTCAGGTCAAACTGAAAGCCAACATGCTCCGATACACAGCATTTGAAAGTGTGTATGTCAAAGGAAGTTAAGAAAAAAGATAAAGGAAAGAGTTTCAGACTTTCCAAGAGGAGTACTTGTGAGAATGAGAATAGCGGTTAAGTTTGGTGTCAGAGAGTTGGGAAGAGAAAGGTTGATACTGTGTAGAAAGGCGTGTCGCACGAGCCATTCTCATTGGAAAGTTTAGAAGAGTAGTGTTCGTTGTAACTACGATTATATTGAGGTTGATATAACAACAGAAAAAAAAGATTCTGAGAAGGTTAGTTAGAGCAAAATAGTATATGAGATGAAAATTCCAACATTTCACCTTTTCAAGGAGAGCTGTATAAATGGAACCATCCCAAATGAGTGAAATATGCTACTTACACAGACGAACAACCCCTTATGAAGAGCAAATAACTGAAGTGGAGTGAAGAAATTTCAAAATCACATCAAAACACAATCTCTAAGAAGCATGTTTAAAAAGAGAAATAATGTGATCCTTCAAAGAAAGTTAACGGGAAGAATGAGATTCCAGATTTTCCGGAAATTAGAGTTGAAGAGAGTTTCAAAGATTTTAGTCAGAATACAAGTGAGAGAAAGAGGGCAATAGTTAAAAAGATTAGAAGAGCTATGTTTCTTCGGGACCGATTGAACATATGCGCGCTTCAAACAGATCGGGAAAGTATTAGACTTAACGCATAGAGAGAAGAGTTCAAGAAGGACAGTCATTAGCTCAGACGAACATTCCCTCAGAACAAGAAAAGGAATGCCATCTATATATCTCAGGACCCTATGTAATTACAGAGAGATACATGTAACCCCTGAAAGGAAAAGGAGCAGGATGATGGTTGCTAGAATTTTAAAAGGTGGAATTAGACGAGAAGAGGCTGAAGAGATTAGGCTTTTCAAAAAGGAGTCTTAGTTAAGATACAGTCAGAGGAGGAAAGACAGATTTACAGAAGTTATTAGAGATTATTTTCGGAAAGAGATTAGAAATTTTTATCAGTGGGAGAAATATAATGTTGCTTAATTTTGATGCTACCGTAAATGAAAGGATACGATTCCGAATCCGAATCCAAATGAGTTTTAAATTCCTCGAATCCGAATCCGAATTGAATCTGAATCCATCTTATTTTAGAATTTCTCGAATCCGAATCCAGGATTTTTGAATCCGAATTCAGATAGCTTTGAAATTCTCGAATTCAAATACGAATACATGAAAATTGCATTCAAATCCGAATATTTACACCAACACACAAGCACACACACACACACACACACACACACACACACACACACACACACACACACACACTAACACACATAAATAGCAGGTCAAGTTTTTGTTTCTCTATAATTTTACCAAAACAGGTGTTTAAAATCTATAAACAAAAAATAAAGAGCCGATTTTACGGGTTCATAGACATACAATAATATATATATATATATATATATATATATATATATATATATATATATATATATATATATATATATATATATATATATATATATATATATATATATATATATATATATATATATATATATATATATATATATATATATATATATATATATATATATATATATATATATATATATATATATATATATATATATATATACATTTAAAGACTCCATTAATGCGGGAGTGTGTTTCTTTGTATAATAAAACGTGTCCTTTCAAAATGAATTAAATGCTTTAATTTAAAAAAAAAAAAAAAAAAAAAAAAAAAAAAACCCCTTAAACAAATGGTCATAAATTTTTTTTTTA
>SEYY01000926.1:65251-71002 GCA_009176605.1 Armadillidium nasatum
GAGGCACCACAGCGGACAAGTCTGTAGTTGTCTATGTCCACACAAAATTTAGGTGCAGACATTGCACCCCTTGTGCTACGAGGGCATCGTAAAGGCGAAGGTATACGAGTGAACAGTTCCCTCGAGCAGTTGCCGCTGTGATATATATAGTATATATATATATATATATATATATATATATATATATATATATATATATATATATATATATATATATATATATATATATATATATATATATATATATATATATATATATATATATATATATATATATATATATAGCTTTGAGCCATATTTTTATTAATTTTTCCATCATTATTTCAATCATTAGTTTGAGTGAGAATCTTCTACTCAAAATTAAGTGAACTTATAATCGAAGTGATGCACTGAGGTCAGTGCATGACCCATAGTTGATTATTAGACATTATTTTCTTTTTTATTATTATTATTATTATTTTTTGAAGTTTCTGTCGTGTGTAATTAGTAAATAAAATATATTTAGAAAATAAACATTTAAATGGAAATGAGTAAATAAATAAATTGGCAAAAATTTTAGGTAAAATAATTCGATTTCATATTCATCATGGTTTTGGTGCTTTCATTAAAAAAAAAAAAAAAAATTAATTTTTGTTGTTTTGTTGTTGTTGTTGTTCATCTTCTTCTTCTTCTTCTTCTTCTTCTTCTTCTTCTTCTTCTTCTTCTTCTTCTTCTTCTTCTTCTTCTTCTTCTTCTTTTTAATTTTCTTTTTCTTTCCTTTTCTTCTTCTCTGATTTTTAACCCTTTCTCGTTAGTTTTGTCTTCACCAATTTTCTTTTGCTTTATTTATTATTATTTGTTTTTATGAATTTCTAATTTTTTTCTTATGATATTAAAAGTCTTGTGTAACAAATGTACATTTTTTTCCTATTTGCATCAATGCGATCCTCTTGATCTGTCTTTGAGTCCATTTATTTTCCTAATGGCATAATTCAGATGCCATTTTCTGTGGCAAAGCGGTAGATTGTTTGACTCACATCCTTGTTCGATCCCCCATGCGGATCTTAAATAGAAATTACCTAAGAGACGCGAGCTTTTGATTTAAAAAAATGAAACAAATATAATACTAGAAAGAACGACCCTTTTTCAATTATAACCAGTTAAAATCTTTAATTTAGAATATAAATTAAAAAAAAAAAAATTTCAACATTATAATTTTTTTTTACTTAAAAATTTTCCCCATTTTCTACTTTTTAATTACTCATTATTTCTATCTTTTCTTATCACATTGATTTATATTTTACAGTAAGAAAGAAAACTAAAGAAAAATAGACGAATTAAAAATAATAATAATAATAAAAATAAATAAATAATTACTTCTCATTTAAAATTTTTGTCCTTAATCTATATATCACATATTTACAAAACCTTTGTTTATTACAATAATAATAATAATAATAATAATAATAATAATAATAATAATAATAATAATAATAATAATAATAATAATAATAATAATAATAAAGATTTTATTTTTAATTTACATTACTATCTTTAGTATACAAAACTAAATAGCAAATATATAAGACAATAAATAAATAAATAAATAAATATTAAATAAATAAAATAAATAAAAAAGTAAAATAAATAAATAATTAAATAAATTAGAGAAAAAAAGTGAAACTTAAATATTTTGTCCAAAGGAAGTAGTTAATAATAGTTACTATAATAATAGGTTAATAACAAAGTGAAAAGAACAATACATATATCATTATTATATTATTATTATTATTATTATTATTATTATTATTATTATTATTATTATTATTATTATTATTATTATTATTATTATTATTGTTATTTAATTTGAAATTTTTTTTATAAAAAAAAAAAAAAAAAAAAAAAGAAAATTATTTTTTTTTTTTTTTTATTATTTTTTTTATTAATATATATATATATATATATATATATATATATATATATATATATATATATATATATATATATATATATATATATATATATATATATATATATATATATATATATATATATATATATATATATATATATATATATATATAATATATATATAATAATATAATAAATTAGAAAAACTAATAATTTTTTTTTTTGACTCAGAAGAAAATAATAATGAATTTTTGTCAAATATAAATGAGCTAATAACAGCTACAGGAGATAATGCTTGGAGTATTTGAAATAGGTCTATAACTTCAACGCAATAGAAAAGTTAATGTTAATAGTCAACTAGTACTGAAAATATGAGCCACATAATGAATTAGCTAACAAATCAACTATACGGAATATACAGTAGGTGTGTTAACTTCCCTTAGGTAAGGAAAAAAGAAAGAATAACAAAAGTAAAACTAGAACTATACAATCAACCAATAAATTTGTTTCCTAAGTAAACAAAACCTACAACGCAACTGCGGAACTAAGAGTCAAAACCTACCTAACTAAAACGAAATGATTACTAGTTTATTTCTTATATGAACAAATTAAAACCCAGTTAATGAAACATTCAGAAGTAATAAAAATATTAACCAGAATTCGATCCACGAAGAAAACAGGACATTAAGAGGGAATTCAAGTATGAAATCCTTGTCGGGATGATTAAGACAGTCCTTGAAATAAACGCAATTGAGTAAAACACCAAAAATCTGGCTGGTCTCAAGTGTGGTCTTTGTTCACCAATAATATTGTAAACTATTTCGTCTTTGCCTTTCTACTTCGATCTTCCCTTCTTGTTGGAAACGTGCTCTCATTCAACCTGTACCGAAGAAGGGGGACCCTTCTCAACCCTCTAACTATCGTCCTAAAGTTTTCGAATCTATCCTTAACAGGAAGATTTGGAAACATCTCAATTCTTCCAATCTTATCTCTGATCGCCAGTATGGCTTTCAAAGGACGTTCTACTGGTGATCTTCTTTCCCTACTTTCTGACTCTTCCTTATATCGCAATATATCGGAAAGCTTTCGATATCTATTCTCAAACTTTCTTTCGGAATCTATCTTCTCTCTGTGAATTCTATCTAATTTCCTGTGATATCTATTATATATTATTATATAATATAAGGATATATTTTTCTAATTTTCATCATCTCTCATTTCATTGGGGCAGAGAAAACATGGTCGTTCAATATACATCTCCTCCATCTATGATTCCACCCTTCATTATTCTTTCAATTTGAAAGACGTCCCTCCATTATTAAGAGGTTGGAGCAACTGACCTCTGATATGTGGTCGTTTTCCACTATTCATCTTCTAACTCGACAGAAAACACTCAACGTTCTCATCATTCTTGGATCTTTCTTCTGAAAAGATCAACTATCTCTCATATAACTTCCGACCCGCTTATATAATACATGTATCTATGGTATCTGGGTTTTTATCTGACTCTATATAAACTATATCTTCGTGGCTATATCTCCCAACTATATCCTATATATATATAATAATATATATATATATATATTATATATCCTCCCATATAACTATATATATATATATATATATATATATAAAAAAAAAAAAGCCTACATAATATACAACAGAGACCAGAGAAAAATAATACAATAATACAATGCTTAGGATAATATAATATTTGTTAATCAAATTAATGAGCGACATGACCCAATACACAACGTTTGAAAGTTTGCAAATTGAAGGAAGTTTAGAGAATAAAAGAAGGAAGGTTGCTCCATACTTCCAGTGAAGTACATTTAAGAATGGATATAACGGCTAAGAATGTGTGAGATGAGATGAGAGTGTGTGGAAAAAACGAGTCTCTCTAGCTCTCCTCAATGGAGGAAGTATGCAACTAGAAAGTTCTGAACAGGAGAGTAAATTGTAGTAGCAATAATATAAAGAGAGTGCTAGAACAGTTGCAATGGCTGGAAAGAGAACAGAGAGAGTTAACTAGAACAAGAGGATAGATATGTGGAAAAGTTGGAGAGGTGAAAGGGGCTATCCTTCTTCGGCATAAACAACAGGATAAATATGAATAAAAATTGGAAGGTAAGAAGTTTTTCCCTCCTTCGACATAAACTGAACGAATGCACGTTTCCACAGGGAAAAATGGGAAAAATATGGTGCAGATGAAAGGCAGAAAAGAAACAATTTTAACAATGCAGAGTGCAAGCTCAGAAGCACAAGTTTTGAGAGCGACAGAAAGGATATCATTACGATTGTGAGCCTTCTTAGTGTTTAGCTCAGAGAGAACAGAAATAATATATTTTGAAGAAAATAAACATAATTGTTTTAGAGAAGGGTAGAGAAGGAGGAAAAGCTCCGGAATCGCCTAAAGTGAAATAAGAAGCGATGGTCTGAGAAAAGAGTTTATCCAATTTATCCACAGTATATCCTTATATATATATAGTATGGGGTATCTTTAGCAGAAGGTAAGAAAAGAGAACTGACGTCAGAAGGAACAAGAGGGAAATGCAATCAAGCAAAGTTGAAGTTCACTTTCCTATTTTCCATAATGCCATAAAGTAAGAAAGAAGAACCAGAAACATTATTGCATTTTCAACTGAGGAAAGATTTAAGTCTCGATGAAGAGATTTGCTCGATTCCAGAATGAAATGTTAAAAAAAAAAAAAAAAAAAAAATAAAAAATATAAAATAAAAATTTCATTTTTAAAAGGTTTATAAAATTTTGGTAGAAAGAAACCTAAAGTTCTATGCTGGTATATATATATATATATATATATATATATATAATATATATATATAATATATATATATATATATATATATATATATATATATATATATATATAAATAAATTTTTTTTTTTTTTTTTTTTTTTTTTTTTTTTTTTTTTTTTTTTTTTTTTTTTTTTTATTTTTTTTGGTAAATGGGAGGGATGGAAGTTTCAAATTTCGGATGTAAGAGGTGAGTTGGGGATGGGGGGAGACTTTAGATATTCAAATATTTTAATTACTCTCCTATAAATAATTTATATTACTATTAATTTATTTTTGTTCTTTTCTTTTAGGAACTCTTAATTTATACTCCTTCACTTCTATGATTCAGGCATTGGTCCTATCCTATACCTTTATACTATATATATATATATATATATATATATATATATATATATATATATATATATATATATATATATATATATATATATATATATATATATATATATATATATATATATATATATATATATATATATATATATATATATATATATATATATATATATATATATATATATATATATATATATATATATATATATATTAGGCGTGTGCATGTGCATGTGTATATGCATGTGCATGTGCATGTGAGTGCGTGCGTGTGCGTGTGTGTGAAATAATAAAAATAACAACAATAACAATCTGTCACGTAAAATGCGAAGCATTTTTATGAAATAAATACCTTTTCAAAGCTTTCTATATATATATATATATATATATATATATATATATATATATATATATATATATATATATATATATATATATATATATATATATATATATATATATATATATATATATATATATATATATATAATGAAATTGGGTAATATTTGGCATGTGGCTTGGGGAGATATGGGAAAAAGGGGAAGAGGGAGAAATAATAATAATAATAATAATAATAATATAATAATAATAATAATAATAATACTAATAATAACTCATCTATACAAAATCGAACCAGGAACCTTCGCTACACAAAAATATGATTCTTATTGCATAATCAATATTTTTACTACTACTACTACTACTACTA
>SEYY01000926.1:76102-81102 GCA_009176605.1 Armadillidium nasatum
GTCGTTCTATAGCAGCTGTTGTAGACGGCCACCGTTCCTCCTATAAATCTATAATAGTGGTGTTCCTCAAGGATCTGTCCTTTCTCCAACTCTTTTCTAATTTTCATCAATGATCTTCTCTCTATTACTTCGTCTCCTATACACTCCTATGCCGATGATTCCACCCTTCATTATTCCTTTCAATTTGAAAGACGTCCCTCCCAACAGCAGTTATTAGACGCAAGAAGGATTGCCTTGGAGCAACTGACCTCTGATCTATCTCTCATTTCAAATTGGGGCAGAGAAAACATGGTCGTTTTCAATGCCTCAAAAACTCAATTCCTCCATCTTTCTACTCGACACAATCTTCCACACAACTATGACATCTTCTTCGAAAACACTCAACTCAAACCTTCATCTGTTCTCAATATTCTCGGTGTTTCTTTTTCTCGTGATCTTTCTTGAAAAGATCACATTATTTCTCTCTCTAAACAAGCTTCTAAGAGGTTAGGTGTTCTGTGGCGCCTTCGTAGTTTTTTTTACGCCACCCCAGTTGCTTGCTCTGTATAGGGGTTGTTCGCCCCTGTATGGAGTACGCCTCGCATATCTGGGGTGGGTCCACACATACAGCTCATCTTGAAAAGGTGGAGTCTAGGGCTTTTCGTCTTATCAACTCTCCTGCTCTTACTAACTCTCTCCAATCTCTTTCTTCCCGTCGAATTGTTGCGTCACTCTCTCTTTACTATCGCTATTACAACGGACATTGCTCTTCTGAACTCTCACGTCGCATACCTCCTCCACTGAGAAGGGCTCGTGCGACACGTCTTTCTACACAGTCTCATCCTTTCTCTGTCCAACTCTCCGACCCCAGACTTAACCGCTATGCTCAATCTTACATGTACTCTACTGGTAAAGTCTGGAACACACTTCCTTTATCTGTTTTCCCAACTTCCTTTGACTTGCACACTTTTAAACGCCGTGTATCGGGTCACGTCGGCCATTAGCGACCCCGAATCTGATTGCTTCCCAACTCCGGTGGATATTGGTAGGCCTCTGGGCCTTTGCCCACCGGAGGAGATATAAAAAAAAAAAAAAAAAAAAAAATATATATATATATATATATATATATATATATATATATATATATATATATATATATATATATATATATATATATATATATATATATATATATATATTAAAAAAAAAAAAAAAAAAAAGCCTACATAATATACAACAGAGACCAGAGAAAAATAATACAATAATACAATGCTTAGGATAATATAATATTTGTTAATCAAATTAATGAGCGACATGACCCAATACACAACGTTTGAAAGTTTGCAAATTGAAGGAAGTTTAGAGAATAAAAGAAGGAAGGTTGCTCCATACTTCCAGTGAAGTACATTTAAGAATGGATATAACGGCTAAGAATGTGTGAGATGAGATGAGAGTGTGTGGAAAAAACGAGTCTCTCTAGCTCTCCTCAATGGAGGAAGTATGCAACTAGAAAGTTCTGAACAGGAGAGTAAATTGTAGTAGCAATAATATAAAGAGAGTGCTAGAACAGTTGCAATGGCTGGAAAGAGAACAGAGAGGGTTAACTAGAACAAGAGGATAGATATGTGGAAAAGTTGGAGAGGTGAAAGGGGCTATTCCTTCTTCGGCATAAACAACAGGATAAATATGAATAAAAATTGGAAGGTAAGAAGTTTTTCCCTCCTTCGACATAAACTGAACGAATGCACGTTTCCACAGGGAAAAATGGGAAAAATATGGTGCAGATGAAAGGCAGAAAAGAAACAATTTTAACAATGCAGAGTGCAAGCTCAGAAGCACAAGTTTTGAGAGCGACAGAAAGGATATCATTACGATTGTGAGCCTTCTTAGTGTTTAGCTCAGAGAGAACAGAAATAATATATTTTGAAGAAAACAATAAACATAATTGTTTTAGAGAAGGGTAGAGAAGGGGGAAAAGCTCCGGAATCGCCTAAAGTATAGAAATAAGAAGTTTGAGCGATGGTCTGAGAAAAGAATTTATCCACAGTATATCCTTATATATATTTATAGTATGGGGTATCTTTAGCAGAAGGTAAGAAAAGAGAACTGACGTCAGAAGGAACAAGAGGGAAATGCAATCAAGCAAAGTTGAAGTTCACTTTCCTATTTTCCATAATGCCATAAAGTAAGAAAGAAGAACCAGAAACATTATTGCATTTTCAACTGAGGAAAGATTTAAGTCTCGATGAAGAGATTTGCTCGATTCCAGAATGAAATGTTAAAAAAAAAAAAAAAAAAAAAAAAGATAAAAAATATAAAATAAAATTTATTTCATTTTTAAAAGGTTTATAAAATTTTGGTAGAAAGAAACCTAAAGTTCTATGCTGGTATATATATATATATATATATATATATATATATATATATATATATATATATATATATATATATATATATATATATATATATATATATATATATATATATATAAAAAAAAAAAAAAAAAAAAAAAAAAAAAAAATTTTTTTTTTTTTTTTTTTTATTTTTTTTTTTTATTTTATTTATTTTTTTTTTTGGTAAATGGGAGGGATGGAAGTTTCAAATTTCGGATGTAAGAGGTGAGTTGGGGATGGGGGGAGACTTTAGATATTCAAATATTTTAATTACTCTCCTATAAATAATTTATATTACTATTAATTTATTTTTGTTCTTTTCTTTTAGGAACTCTTAATTTATACTCCTTCACTTCTATGATTCAGGCATTGGTCCTAACTCATAAATTTCTGCTACCTTTAAATACTATATATATATATATATATATATATATATATATATATATATATATATATATATATATATATATATATATATATATATATATATATATATATATATATATATATATATATATATATATATATATATATATATATATATATATATATATATATATATATATATATATATATATATATATATATAGGCGTGTGCATGTGCATGTGTATATGCATGAGCATGTGCATGTGCATGTGAGTGCGTGCGTGTGCGTGTGCGTGTGCGTGTGTGTGTCTGTGCGTGTGCATGTGAGTGAAATAATAAAAAATAACAACAATAACAATCTGTCACGTAAAATGCGAAGCATTTTTATGAAATAAATACCTTTTCAAAGCTTTATATATATATATATATATATATATATATATATATATATATATATATATATATATATATATATATATATATATATATATATATATATATATATATATATATATATATATATATATATATATATATATATAATATGAAATTGGGTAATATTTGGCATGTGGCTTGGGGAGATATGGGAAATAAGGGGAAGAGGGAGAAATAATAAATAATAATAATAATAATAATAATAATAATAATAATAATAATAATAATAATAATAATAATATAATCATAATAATCTATACAAAAATCGAACCAGGAACCTTCGCTACACAAAAATATGATTCTTATTGCATAATCAATATTACTTTACTACTACTACTACTACTACTACTACTAATAATAATAATAATAATAATAATAATAATAATAATGATAATAATAATAATATTAATAATCATCATCATAATAATAATAATAGAAATAAAAACAATAGTAATAAATTTTTATAATGTAATCAATCTATATTTACACCAGCACACGAACTAGAATACTTGATATCCTACCTTTATATATATATATATATATATATATATATATATATATATATATATATATATATATATATATATATATATATATATATATATATATATATATATATATATATATATATATATATATATATATATATTATATATATATATTATATATAAATTTTTAAAATTAAAAATTAAAAAAATTTAAAGACTATAAAAAATTAAATACCAAAAAAAAAAAAAAAAAAAAACATTAAAAAAAGCACAAATAAACACACACCAAGGAAGAGGGGTATTCGTCTTAGCGAGTCGTCGTTAAAATAAATTCGTCGTGCGGGTAGCACTATTTATCGCACTCGTTCTCTCCACGCGTACATTTCAGACACTAAGCTAAGCCACGGGCTAAGCCAGGCACAAACAAGGCGGGTTTTTCTTATTAATCTTTCTCTCTCTCTCTCTAGAGTCTAGATACTAGAAACGGCTTCGTTGAAGAAGTAAAATAAAAACAAGAGGAAAGAAAAAAGAAGACCTATAAGGTGTGCCAACTTACAATTATAGGGAAGGGGGAGAAAAAGGTGCCAAGTGGAGGATTATACACAATGTATACCTACATGTTTTTAGGCCTTTCTGTTAAATACCTTCTTTATGTTCGATATATATATATATATATATATATATATATATATATATATATATATATATATATATATATATATATATATATATATATATATATATATATATATATATATATATATATATTATATATATTTTAATATTTTAAATTTTTGTTTAAATAATCTTATCAAAAAAAATTGTTAAATCAGTTAAATACAGAGATTCTCTCTCTCTCTCTCTCTCTCTCTCTCTCTCTCTCTCTCTCTCTCTCTCTCTCTCTCTCTCTCTCTCTCTCTCTCTCTCTCTCTCTCTCTCTCTCTCTCAGTTGAAAACTGGGTTGCTGACTAAAGATCCGCAAGCAAGCACTTGTGTGAGAAAATGATGTTGGAGCGATAAAAAAAAAATAATAATAAAACTTTGATAAAACATTGTTAAATATGATTCAGTGCTAAATATTAACGAAAGGTAAACAAAAGAAATTTATGATAGTTTATGCTGATATATATATATATATATATATATATATATATATATATATATATATATATATATATATATATATATATATATATATATATATATATATATATATATATAATATATATATATATATATATATATATATATATATATATATATATATATATATATATATATATATATATATATATATATATATATATATATATATATATATATATATATATATATATA
>SEYY01000926.1:83602-88602 GCA_009176605.1 Armadillidium nasatum
ACTTATTTTTAAGTCTCTCGCGAGAATCGTACGTCTGGCAAGGTCCGTTTTTTTTCAATTTTTTCGAAATTGGAAAAAATGGGAAATACCCCAAATCGTCGACAGGAAAAGTTGTCTACAGTATCATCATCACTCACGGGTCGTGGGGTACGGGGGGCAGAGCCCCCTGTAGACAAATGTTCGGTATAACACCAAATTTAAGTTTGTTACGTCATCAGTTGTCGTACAAGCCTATTTATTATTTTTTTTTAAATTTATTTTTTTTTTTTTTTTTTTTTTTTTTCACTTTTCCTACCTAAATTTCGACAAGGATTCCAAAAATGTTTTCCTTTTTTACGTAGGTTCAGTAGTTTTTGAAATATGTGTGTGGTTCAAACTGCAGTCTGACATATATATATATATATATATATATATATATATATATATATATATATATATATATATATATATATATATATATATATATATATATATATATATATATATATATATATATATATATATATATATATATATATATATATGGTTCAGATGTCATTGGAGTAAGACGTGTTAAAAAGAGAAGAAACAGAAAGATTTTGGAAGGAAAACACCAAGAAAGAGAAGAAAGATGGTAATCTGAAGAGTAAAAAATAAACTCACAGAAGAAACCTGATTTAGAGAAGAAGGTTATGAGTGAGAAGAAGAGCATCAATATTCAGGATGAATTTATGAATAATAAACGTAAAAATTTTTAATATAAATTTTTTTTTTTTTTTTTTTTTTTCGTCATTAAGATTAATAGTAATATTTAATTTAAATAAAAAAAAAAAATTCATGCGAAGCAACAAAAATAAAATACGATGTTCTGTTTTGGAATTAATACAAAGAAAATTAAATATTTGCAAATTTCAACTTGAATATTGATTATTTTGAACGAGACTCAATATGACATCAGAATCATAAAGTCTAACAACTAGACTTTCCAATAAGTTGATAGGGTTGGGAAACCTATCAGCTGTTGGCCCCTTCCCATGTGCCTCCAGCATTATTTGGAGGTTGTGGCGACAGGCCTAGCAAGCCGGCTACGTAAAAAGACACAACACTCGAGACACCAATGCTACAAGACAGAATCAAGAGATTTTGGAAGAGTAGCACCCGACAGGCACCAGCCTACCGGTTTGGACGGTGATGATGATGATGATGATGATATATATATATATATATATATATATATATATATATATATATATATATATATATATATATATATATATATATATATATATATATATATATATATATATATATATATATATATATATATATATATATATATATATATATATATATATATATATATATATATATATATATATATATATATATAACCCAAACACAAAAAATCCCCTCAATCACGATGAAAACTACTACGGCTCTTACTGGTTTAAATTTCACTGTCTTTTCACCATTCCAACGCAACTATCACTTTCTTGCCATCCACAGAAGTTTTCAGCTTCTTTGCTCCTACGGATGTCTCAGTAACTGAATATAGTTAGGCGACTGATTGCCATGTAGTAGTCACAAAAACGCTCAAAATCAAACCAGAAGATCAATCCTTCAAAGGATACATACTAAATCCCAACCGTAATATTAAGACAATTTACAAAAGTTGTAGCTGTGAGATTCTGCCAATTCATCAAAGAACCTTAAAAGCTTTTCTTACAAAATTACTTCACGATTATGTTCACCCCTTAACATCCACCCCTTTAATCTGGAAAATGGTTCTGAAAATGTGCCGTGCTTCCAACCACCATCCCATCCACAAGTTTGCGCTATGGTTCACGTATCGAAAATAATATTTCCGAACCTGCTCCTTTTACTTCAGAACTTCTTAGGTTTCAGTTTTACTAGTCACTTTAACAACTCTAGCTACCCTGCACTATTTTACCCCACTCGTAACCTGGGTACTAAATCCGACCTCTCTATTAAGAAAGGTGGAAGATGTTCCGTATAATTATCTCTTTACTCTTCACAAGTATGGAAAAAAACTTTGTCATTATGCAAAGATAGAACTCCTGAGACCAGATGACATATCTAGGTCAATTTTCTATCTGAACTCCTCTTCTTTTGCACTTATTTTAGATATGTTCAATATTATCTTGAGGAGGTTATGGCTTTTTCGGTTTTTCTTGCACTTATAGATGTGTTGAATATCATCTTGATGGGGTAAGGGCATTTTTTTTACGATTAATACATTCTGAATAAAAAAATTTCTATGTAAAATACAAAAAAAATTTTTTTTTAGGGGGAATTTCTCCATTATTTTGGGCGAGATACGCATTTCCGAATTCTTGTCAAATTTATTTACCTTTTTAGATACAAACCCCTTCACTTTTTTCGACATAACTTTTTTTTCTTGAGCGAATTTGTCCAAATTATCAGAAACTCTAGAAGAAGGGTATAGCTAAAGTTCGATCGTAAGACATTTTAGATATCTATCTCTAAAAACACACGTTGTGAAGTAAAATACAGAAAACAAAAATGTTTGAAAAATTTGTTTTCTTTTTCCCTATTCCAAAACATCATTAAATTTTTTCAAGAATAGATATCTAAAATGTTTTACTATGAAACTGTAGATATACCCTTCTTCTACAATCCTAAAAATTTGAATAACTTTGGTCAAGAAACAAAAAGGTTATATCAGAAACAGTGAAGGCCCCAAATTGTACTAAAAAGTATACTTTTCTGTTTTGGATATAACTTTTTTATTTCTTGTTTTAAAATTGCCGAAAGTTTCAGGAATTGTAGAGGAAGAGTATATTTAAAGTTTCATAGTGAGACATTTTAGATATATCTATTCATGAAAAAAAGTAATGACGTTTTGAAATTTAGAAAAGAAAATTTCAAAATTTTCACTTTTTTTCTGATACCTCACAACGTGATTTTAGTGATATATAACTAAAATGTCTCGCTATGAAGCTTCAGCTATATCCTTCTTCTAGAATTTCTGAAAATCCGACAAGTTTGGTCAAGAAAAATAAGTTATTTCGTAAAAAGTGAAGGGGTTTATATCTCAAAATCTAAAAAGGTACATTATAATTTGATAAGAATTCGGAAATGCATATCTCGCCCAATAATGGAGAGATTCCAAATTTTTTTATGGTATTTTACATAGTAAAAATTTTATTCCAGAATTTAATAATTTGCAAAAAATGGTCCAAACGTCCTTGATAAAAAACATTCTTTCTCTTTGTGTTTATTCCCTTGCAAATGTATTCGAGATCTCAAAACCTGGACAATTTTTCACTAATCAGGCAACGTTCATTCAAAATCTTCTGGAAGCACCAAGAGAAGCAAGAAGCAATTAGAGTTGAGGGAGGTCCACCTTTTTCTACAAAGATTGCATATACTCACGTTTCCAGCAAAGTTCAAGGTATATATAGGATGCAAACTCGGGAGTATCTGTTTTGAGAATCACAGAAAAAATATTTTCAGGTCCATTCGCTTTGTTAGCATTTAGCTCACTTTGAATATAAATAACATCATTAAAAAAAGATTCCACAGCTAGGCTTAAAGAGTATAGGAAAAAGGGGGAGATGGAAGAACAGCTCCTGAATCGTCTAAAGTGGAATTTGAGGCAAAGGTTTGATCAATGAGTTTAGCTGTAGAAGAAAGTAATACAACAGTGGTTTCATCTAAAGAAATAAGTGGAAAGAGAGAGAGAAAGTGAAGAATCAGAGTTAAAGTTGAAAGCTTTATTAAATTATCAGAAAGACTGCGAAGAAGAGAAAAGTGCTTTCAGTTTCATGGAGAACAGATTTTTCGTGTTTTTTAGGGTAAAATATAAATAGCACGAGATTCTGGGATTTGTAAACCCCAGCAATCCTTGAAGACAGCTTCCTGCTGATGATAGTATGAAAACAAGGAGAGTTAAACCAAGATTTATGAGTTTAGTTGAAAGGAAAGGAAAAATACTGTAAATACTGTAACTCCTTCAGCCAAAGAGATTGACACAAGTTATGCTTCTTGCATACACCGAGATACATTTCTCTCAGAAGCAGTAATCATTCCAAGGAAAAAATCAAAGTAGTGCAATCCCAAGTTCGGCCAATTTGCTGCACCGGTGCGAAAAACGTTTTTCTCGCCGAAAGCTTGTAGTTCCTACTGAAGACTTAGAGAGGCAAAATAAGTTACTGAAATAAAACTAAAGTCGAAAGAATCTAGAGGTTTGAAATATTGATAGTGTACAAAGAGCAGAAGAAGTTTAGAAATTGTCTAATTTACTGGGTTCATCTCCAGTACAATCGATGATATTGGAAAGAAGCGGCACCATCTACTTGGAGTGTTTATGGATAGAGAATGGGTTGGCATATTTATCATCTGCATCTCAGAACTAAAGGAAAGCCAATATGATGACTTCAGAGGAAAGGAGAAGACTAGAGAATATGCTTTACTTTGGAGAAGAATTTAGGATTTCAGTAACGTTAAGAGATGAATAAACAATACAGATTAATTTAATCGTAGATTGGCTAGAGAGCCTAAGCCATAAAACAAAAAATTCTTAAGACTTCAAATTAAAGACACAAAAGCAAACAACGTTGTTGCCCACATATTCGCAATTCCACCTTTAGCTAAGAACTGATGATAAAAACAGTAAGAGGGAACAGAAAATGGCTTGGTGTTGGTGTTGCAACAGAGACCTCTATTTCGATTAAGAGCAGAATGTGAGGTTTTTAAAAGTTAAGGTGGTGCTCAACAAATTAAAGATCGCTAACGTGACAGAAATTAGTAAAGCAATTCCATATACAATAACAAGCTAGTAATCCTGTGGCTATCAATTCCATGACCGGAATCCTTCAAATCCCATGCAGGTGATGATTGTGACTGAAGGGTGATTAAACGGTTAATTTTGGAAATCGCGCCTTTGCTTCTCCAAGTCTATGTATGACGTCGCCATTCCCTTAATAATTATAAAAGAGTGTGTGATTGTGTCATTAGCGCATTTGATGTTTGAAGGA
>SEYY01000926.1:101102-103602 GCA_009176605.1 Armadillidium nasatum
TTGGCAGCCTAACGAAAACCACATCAACTACTACCAGCAGAAACTTGCTCAGATCGAGGTTATTATATTAGTAGTAGCAGTAGTAATAGTAGTAGTAGTAGTAGTAGTAGTAGTAAAGGTAGTAGCTGCAGAAGCTTGGCTGATGCTATAAGTGCAGTGTTATTAGGAAATGGAAATTTATTATTATCATGATTATTATTGTTATTATTATTATTATTATTATTATTATTATTATTATTATTATTATTATTATTATTATTATAGGCAGAAGAGATGTGTTACGAAGACCCAAATGAGAATGAAATAACTAACTGTGCGAACCCAATTGGAATTATGACCCCAACAACCCCAAATTCAACTCATATATTCCCTGGTCAATACCCTCCTCCAACTTTCCCTACCCAGCAAGTGCCGCCACTTAGACTCGCAGCTCCTCAACCGCAGCAGACTCAGCCTCACGTAGTTCCAGCGGCAGTGCCCATTTTAAATCCAGGAGAATTGTTGAAGAGCTCAGGAAAATTCTCCTCTCCAGTAAGAGTTCCAGGGAAAAACCATTTCAAGGATGAAATCGTCATCCGCAATGCAGACTCGGGCAAAGGTAAGAGAGAGAGAGAGAGTTAGAGAGAGAGAGAGAGAGAGAGAGAGAGAGAGAGAGAGAGAGAGAGAGAGAGAGAGAGAGAGAGAGAGAGAGAGAGAGAGAGAGAGAGAGAGAGAGAGAGAGAAAGAGAGAGAGAGAGAGAGAGAGAGAGAGAGAGAGTTAATGAAATGCATGAAATTTTTAAAATAACTTTTTAGGGGGTTCAGAGGGCTTAGAATTTCGAACATAAGATATTTTTTTCATATATTTTATACAATCCATGTAAAGGGTGGGGTTCTGGCCAAAAATGTTTATTCTGAAATAATTTTTACGACTTCGACTCCTGCTCGAGTTCAAGCTTCAACTCCAGCAATATATCAGAATCAGAATTTAGGAAAAGTTATTAATAAGGTTAAACAAAAGGCAAACACATATCTCGTGAAATGTAGAAAAGGAATGGGGGACAGAAGAAAACCTTTAGGAAAAAGAGAATATAAGTAATGAATAGGATGCGACTTCATCAACAACTGTCGAAATCAAACAATTTGAAATAAAAGTAAAACTGAGTAAACAAAATGAAGGAGAGAACCGTAAACAAGTTAATGATCGGAGCCCTTTAACTTTTTTATTTTTTTTAAATTTTTTTTAAATTTCAAATCATTGGTTCTGTAAATCTGACCCTCCCTTAAACCTGTCGCCATTCTATACCGATATAAAAATAAGGCCGTAAATTTTACCTCCCTCACTTAATATTTGTTGTCATTGGGCAATTTTTATGACATATATCTATCAGATACACTTCTATCTTTCTATGATCAATATAGAACAATTTAAAATTTCATAAATGTCCCTCAAATCGATAGCTGGGAATAAAACAATGAAACTAATTTTTAATAATAAAAGAGGAGAGGTAAAATTGTTAAATTTTCTTTGAAAATAATAATTGATTTGCAATGAATATTAAATAGCGTTAAAATTATCAAAATATTTGATATTTAAATAGCATTTGATTTTGGATGTAATAATTTTATGCTCAGAAGTGTGTGTAATATTTTATACATTTTTTAAAAATAACTAAGTATTTACTACAGTTTCCGAGTTGTCAGTTGGAAGGAAAAATTTCCAACTCTTGTCTCTCTGCAACACTGATATTTACAAAATACTACAGTGAATACTTCTTTTGGAACTGACCACAGTATTTTTTACAAAATACTGTAGCGAATACTGTTTTTGGAACTGCCCACAGTATTTTCTACAAAATACTGTAGCGAATACTGCTTTTGGAACTCCCCACAGTATTTTCTACAAAATACTATAGCGAATACTTCTTTTGGAACTGCCCACAGTATTTTCTACAAAATACTGTAGCGAATACTGCTTTTGGAACTCCCATAGTATTTTCTACAAAATACTATAGCGAATACTGCTTTTTAACTGCTCACAGTATTTCTGCAAAATATTATAACGAATACTGCTTTAAAACTACCGACAATATTTATCTATTTTGAATTTAAATTTAAGTTAACAAATACCATTCTTGTTGTGCTGAAAAGAGCCATTTTATTTACAGTAATGGGATTGAAAGGAAGGAGGGTGCATATGATAGAGGAGCTTTCTGAAACTGTGATTTCTCTTCAAAGAGGTAAGAACTTTTCCGGTTTCTTTATTATTATTATTATTGTTGTTATTATTATTATTATTATTATTATTATTATTATTATTATTATTATTATTATTATTATTTTTATTATCAGATGTTGTCACCAACCAAAAGCAATGCTGTACTGGAAAAGATGTATTATTATTATTATTATTATTATTATTATTATTATTATTATTATTATTATTATTATTATTATTATTATTATTATTATTATTATTATTATTATTATTATTATTATTATATTATTATTATTATTATTA
>SEYY01000926.1:114106-119106 GCA_009176605.1 Armadillidium nasatum
TTCAAATCTCCCTCAAGACAGACCCCCCCCCCTCCACCCCTTATTGCAAGGATACGTTTATGACATTTCAGTGAGCAAGCTGGTCGGACTTGCGTCATACTTCCTTAATTTCTCGTGAAATGATTATCGCTTCCGTGGGATGGGTCTCTCGGAGTGCGTAGAGCGCATTATCAACGTTGTTCTCTGTGGCATGGAGATAAACATTCTATAATCTTTACCTTCTACTAAACCTTACAAACCTTTTTTTAACTCTGCTTCTTATGCTATCCGCCGCAGGGATGCTGCCTTCAGGAATTACCGTCGTCTTTAAACTTCAGAAACTCATGCAGTTTATATTTCAACCCGGAATCATGCAAAATCTGTTCTTCGTCACACCAAAAACCTATTTATCGGTACAAAATACAATAATTTTTCTGATTCCTCTTCCTTACGCTTTTTTGGCATTTTGTAAAAAAATGTCAACTCAAACTTTGTTTTATCCTCTTTCCCTCTATAGGATCTTCTTTCGGCACAACTGCCGTTTTACCTTCTTCTAAAGCTGAGCTCTTCGCTCATACTTTTGCCACTAACTCAATTTTAGATGATTGCACCTTGCCTTGGTAAACTATTTCGTCTCTGTCTTTGTACTTCAACCTTTCCTTCTTGCTGGAAACTTTCTCTCATTCAACCTGTGCCGAAAAAGGAAGACCCCTCTCAAATCCTCCAACTACCGTTCCATTTCTTCAATCTCTCTTCTTTCTAAAACTTCTTGGTAATATATGGAAAGATCTCAAATCTTCTAATCAAAACTCTACTGGTGATCTTCTTTCCCTTCTCTCTGACTCTTGGTCCTTCGCTCTTCGGCATTTCGGTAAATGTTTTACTCTTACGCTAGACATATCGAAAGCCTTCGATAGAGTGTTACGCAAAGCTCTGATTTTTAAACTTCCCTCTTTCGGAATCTATCCTTTCTGAATTCCTTTTCGGTCGTTCAAGAGCAGCTGTTGTAGACGGCCTTTAAATCTATTAATAGTGTTGTTACTCAGGGACCTGTCCTATCTCAAACTCTTTTTCTACTTTTCATTAAAGACGTTCTCTAAATTACATTATCAACTATCCACTCCTTTATTAATGACTCCACCCTTCATTACTCCTTCCAATTTGAAAGACGCCCCTAACGAGTTAATTGATATAAAAATGGTGGCCTTGGAATAACCAGTCTCTAATCTTTCTCGTATTTCAAATTGGGGCAGAGAAAATAAGGTCTTTTTCTATACCTCAAAAACTCGGTTCCTCCATCTCTCTACTTGACACAACCTTCCATACAACTATGACATCTTTGGAAACGTACAACTCATACCTTCGTCTAAGGCTTTTCGTCTTCTCAACTTTTCCGTTCTCACTAATTCTTACCAGTCTCTTTCTGCCTATCGAATTGTTGCGTCATTCTCTCTACACTATCACTATTACAACGGACATTGCTCTTCTGAACTCTCTCGTCGCATACCTCTTCCATTGAGAAGAGCTCGTGCGACACGTCTTTCTACACAGTCTCATCCTTTCTCTGTCCAACTCTCAGACCCCAGACTAAACCGCTATGCTCAATATTACATATGCTCTACTGGTAAAGTCTGGAACACACTCCCTTTATCCGTTTTCCCAACTTCCTTTGACTTACACAGTTTCAAATGTCGTGTATCAAGACAGATCGGCCTGTAACTTGACCAGGTTTCCAGTATTTCCCCAACTCTGATAGAAAATTGGTAAGGCTTTGGCCTTTGTCCACCAGGATATATATATATATATATATATATATATATATATATATATATATATATATATATATATATATATATATATATATATATATATATATATATATATATATATATATATATATATATATATATATATATATATATCCACTCGATGTTGCGGAAACGACTTTTATTCCTACTCAGATAATAATAATAATAATAATATAATAATAATAATAAAACTTAAAATTTGGCATAAATTTCAGTCAGTAAGCAGCTATCTTCTACAGAAATTATAAATTTTCTTTCATGCAAGATTTTGATATCGGTCGTTTTTTAACGATACCGATACTTACAAAACTTTTATATACCGATACCCGATACCACAAAATTTACCGATACTTGCACTACATCCCTAATATTTCGTTCTTAAAAAAAAAAAAAAAAAAAATATATATATATATATATATATATATATATATATATATATATATATATATATATATATATATATATATATATATATATATATATATATATATATATATATATATATATATATATATATATATATATATTAAAAAATTTTTTTTGGTATAAAAACTGCTATATAGATTTTAAAATTTAAATTTATTATTCTATATCATTAGTAAAAACTTTTCATACATACTTCTTTTTTTCTGTAGGAGGTGAAGTATGTGGATCCTTCAAACTATCTCTCTGCCGAGCTTCTTTGGTCAGGTATACGAGCTTTGTCCTTGGTTGAAGAGGAGGAAGGTGCAAACAACGCAAATGACGCTTAAAAACAATAATGATTTATTCCAAAGTATACATAGTCTTTAGATTTAAAAACCCTAGATTTATTGTCCGTAGATAAGGCAACATATTTAAAGAAAATTTTTTTTAAATGTTTTAATATATATTTCTCTTTACTCATCTAAGTCATTTATTATAATCACGAATTAATATATTTTAAATTTTTTCAATATTTGTAACTTTAATTATATTTAAAAAAATGAAAATTTTTAGAAATTGTGTTTCTTATGCAACCGACAGGTGAAAAAAATAAAAAATTTGGGCGTTACGCAGATTTGTTCTACTTTGTAAAACAATTATAATTTTTTATTTAACATCGATATTTTTGAAATTATCTGGGTATATCTACAAACACAACAATGGAAGTTTATTTTCAGAATTCGGAATAGAAACAAGAGTTTTCAATTTATTATAATCTTTGACTTATTTAAAACTACAAAAAAATAAATATCTGCATGGTTATTAATACCAATTATTCGGGTATTCGACAAATCATTATAGTGCTTAATAAAAAAACATCATCATACACTGGTCTCTTATCATTTTTCTACTTTAAGGTATTTATATTGTATACTAATCGCCAACATTCAACGATGAACTGCTAATTTAGGGGAAAGCATTTTACCACCATCTATAACTGATAAAACTCGGAAAAAGATACAGGTACAAGATATTTCAAGAATTTATGTTTGATAAGACCTGCTTCAGAGTAGAAACCTCTTTCGTTGTTCAAACATCATTGACAATGAGATAACCTTCACAATTAACTTTAAAGTGTACAAAACATCTTTAAAATGATTACTTCAACTTCTGGTACTGGAGAACAAGCAAAAAAACATGTTTACATGAAATGTAAATAATAACATCTGCTTCACTGCAACATGGACAACTGTAATTTTAATTACACTGTGAATTTTATTTGCTATAAGGCCAAGTTTTATTTATTTTTTTAAGGAAAGCAAAACGTCCAAATGTAAAAGAAATTTAATAAAAAATACAAAATAAATATAATTATCTACACTAAACTATAATAAAAACAAACTTAATACTCTAATATTTATGATAAACTAAAGTAGAAATGAGCTTAAAATAGTTCTAAAATAGTCCAGGAGTTGTATTAGCAAGTCGACGCATTCTCCTGAGAAATAATATATATATATATATATATATATATATATATATATATATATAATATTATATATATATATATATATATATATATATATATATATATATATATATATATATATATATATATATATATATTATCACAAGGCTATGAAAGAATATTACAATGAGTTAGAAAACTATTTTTTCTGTACCGTAAATAATTAGGCGAAAAAAAACTGCTAACGTGTTTAAATTTAACGATTTATTATAAAATATCTTTAATCATTAAGCACTCTAATTAAACTTAGACTGAGAAACTTATTGCAAAGACTAATTCTTTTTAAAATACTAACAACAAAATCAGTGAGGATAAATGCAACCCTTGCAATTTAATATTTCAGTGATTTTAACTTTTATGCGCAATTTCAAGATAAATAAGACCAATGATACTAGAGAAATCATCTGTAATTAGATAAAATAAACTGAGAAACACTGACCTTGTATTCCTATCTTGATCACGTATTTTCTTTTCCATTTCGGCATCGGTTAATGTTTCGAGGAATGGAGACCATTGGTCAGCTTCACTCTGTGTCCGGAATGGAACTTCAACAGTAGGCAAGGGTGATTCACTAGAAATAAAAATAATTATTTTAGGGTGTGTTCCATGAAACGACAGCCTGCTCATACAGTGTACAAGTCACACTTAATATTCAATTGTGGGTACATTTTACCTAAATTACTTAAATTACACTACATACCAATAATGTACAAAACGAAATCGAAGTTACCTAAATGCATAAGTTCTTTGGTGCCATAATAGTTGTCCCCGAATAGAGTAAGCAATAGCAGTGACGAACTCTCCTCCAAGACCTAATTCTGCACAGAGTTTTGTAGCCACTTCTTCTGGATTATTGTCCGGCTCAGACATATCCCACTCAAACTGATCATTCAATGAAATATTCCCAACATGAATATTCAACTGAAAGTAATCAATTATTATTATTATGCTAAATGAAAATTAATTTTTAAATTAAACTTAGAGAACAATGAAGTTCCTAAATTAATAAATTACCTTTATTACAACTCTAGTATCAGAATGGGGTTGAATGATATTGTGAGAAGGATAAAGTTCCAGCTGCTGACGAATACCAGCTGCAATTGCAGGAACAAACATTACAGGATTAAGATCCAGATCATCACATAGAATTTCGGCGAATTGGTCTGGTGTGATATTTTGTTCTATGAACAGAATAAAATAAAAATTCTTTAAAACAATTGGTCCTTATATTTAAATATAATACTTAAGTGGAAAATAACCAAATATGCCTTTCTCTACTG
>SEYY01000926.1:124106-129106 GCA_009176605.1 Armadillidium nasatum
GATTAGAAAGGAAGGAATGAGAATTTACATGATCATAGGCTTAATATAACGTACAAGGGTCTTTGCTAAGTTAAGTCTATTTGCTGCTATTAGGCATAGTTTTACCATTTAAGTCAATGTTAGATTAAATCAAACATTTGTTATACCTAACAAACTTGATTGATTTAACCTAACATTGACTTAAAGGTAAAACTACACCTAATGTCAACAAATAGGCCTAAGGTTTTTTGCTAGGTTAGGCCTATTTGCTGCCTGTTAGTGAATTTTATACTTTAAGTCTAGGTTAAGTTGTCAAACTAGTTTATTAGATATAACATATTTGACAACCTAACCTGGACTTTAAGGGTAAAACTATATGTAACAACCAACGAATAAGCCTAATCTAGCAAAAACTTACTGTAAGCTAGGTTTTGTCAATAATCTCCCTCTCCCTCTCTCTCTCTCTCTCTCTCTCTCTCTCTCTCTCTCTCATATATATATATATATATATATATATATATATATATATATATATATATATATATATATATATATATATATATATATATATATATATTATATATATTAATAAAAATTGTTTTAAACAATTTAATATGCATAATTTATTTCATATTTTGTCTTCCTAATTTCAATAAAAAAAATTAAAATTAACCTTTTTTTCACTCGAGTAGATATAATAGATATAAATTTTCACACAATTCCCTTGGAAGGATTTAATTATGAAATGAATGGGGAGTGGCTTGAGACTGTGGACCAAGAAAAGGATTTAGGTGTGATTATTAGCAGTAATCTGAAGGTGGGAGATCAATGTTTGGAAGCAAGGAATAGAGCTAATAAGATGTTAGGTATAATTAATCACAATGTAGTTTACAAGAGCAAAGAGGTTATAAGCAAGCTATATAATAGCTATGCTAGGCCAGCATTAGAGTATTGTGCACAGGTTTGGGCTCCTCATTTAAGAAAAGACATAGATATGCTGGAGAGAGTACAACGTCGAGCAACAAGGATGATTTCTGGCTTTGAAAATAAGAGCTATGAAGAGAGGTTGAAGGAGTTAGGAATGTTCTCAGTTGAAAGGAGATTTCTCAGAGGGGATATGATACAAGTTTACAAAATATTTGCATCTGACAGTAATACAGAGATTGAAAAATACTTTATATTGGACTGTGGAAGAGTAACTAGAGGACATGATAAGAAAATTAAAAAGAAGCCATGCCATCTCGATCTAAGAAAATACTCTTTCAGTAATAGAGTTGTTAATTTTTGGAATGACTTGCCAGAAGAGATTGTTGACTGTGATTCTCTTGTCAAATTTAAAAGGGGGCTAGATAGATTTATGGATGGTTTAGGTATTATATAATATAACTTGACTAAGCCAAATTGGCGGGTATATATATGAATTTTTAGATCAACAGATCAACCTATGACTAAGCCTAATGGCAGTTTTTTTTGTAGTGGGTGATGGTTCATTGATGGTTCATTGAATGTTGCATGTGTAGTTGGGCTTGGTTTTGTTTTTATCTTTGCATGAATGAACTGATAACTAGGGAAGGGATAGACCTAGTCTTTTGTGCATGTACTAGTATTGTTATTATTATTATTTGTTTGGACTGGGACAGTCTCGATAGGCCCTTGTGGCTTCTAACTGTCTCTATTTTCCTATGTTCCTTAGACATTGATCCAGTCATCAATCTTGGTAATTACTTTTTGTTAATCGCTCCTCATTTAAAAAAAAAAAAAAAAAAAAAAAAAAAAAAAAAAAAAAAAAAGTATATATTTCAGATGAATTCGCCTTCGTAGTTTCGCTATACGAAGATAAAAGAGCGACCACCGCGAAAGACACATTTACCAATTCTGTTTTTAAGGTTTACAAAAACTAACATTCTACCATTACACCACAATCTAGGCTGTGATCACACTTTGGTAATATTTTTTTTTACAGCATACACAGACTATAATAAAATATGCATGCCACAGCAGTGTACATATTTTTTAATACAAAATTTTATTCAAACTACGAAATAACTGATAATAAAATAAGAAAAACAAAAAAAAAAAAATTGCCAATTAACCGATAACGCATGAATTATTTTGTCCACATTTTATTTTTTCGGTTTTTCTTTTCGGATTAACATGCAAACTACCAGTACCACCACAAACTATTGAAAAATGGGATTACGGAACAGGGATGCAAGGTTGCCAGTACAGTTACAACAAAGTAGCATAAAGTGGCTTAAAGTAGCCAATTTGATTGAAAGTTGCCCTATATATATATATATATATATATATATATATATATATATATATATATATATATATATATATATATATATATATATATATATATATATATATATATATATATATATATATATATATATATATATATATATATATATATATATATATATATATATATATATATATATATATATATATATATATATATATATATATATATATATATATATATATATATATATATATATATATATATATATATATATATATATATATATATATATATATATATATATATATATATATATATATATATATATTTTTTCACATATCAAAATTAAAATTGTTTTATAAACGACTTACAGATGAATAATGCTAGTTTTTACGTTTTTTATCTAAAAGAAAATGGAATTAGTTTAACTGAAATTGAAATTTTGAACTGTTGGGATTTCTGTGGCGCTGAAACCCCTGAAAACGCTTGAAAGCAGATATGTTGCTGCTATGCCAAGAATAAACCAATTCTATTACATTAACCTGCAAATAATAAAAAGAAATTAATTAAGAACTCACCATTTATAATATTCTGCAAATAGTTAAATTAAATGGGTATTCTGAGGGGATTTATTTTGTTTCCTAAGTAATTAAACTTGAATATTCGGCTTATTGGTGTAAGCTCATAAGTAAATTTTTAAAGTAGTAAATTAGTTAAATTTTAGCCAAATAGGAACATAGATTCAACCCCAACAAGCAAGAACTCTCAAAACTCTGCTCAAAACCCAAGTCCAAGTTAAACAGTAAAGTCTAGTCAAACATTCAATTCAAGTTAAAAGTAAAACACTAACTCAACCCTAGAATAATCAAAAGTTCAATTTTAATTCAAATAGCAATATTTAAAAAATCCGGATTGAATAGGTCTGGTTAGGTCCTAACTTCTCTCGCAAAGCTCCAAGATCCTACTCTAAGGGTTAAAAATATATATAACTACTGTAAGGCTACAAATAATTTAAATAGTTAATACATTACGTTCTGGAAGAATATCATCGATGTGGGGATGTTATTTTTTATAACTCACTTACATTTTCTATCTTATTACCAACGAGGTCAAAGTTAAAGCAGCAAGTGCCCTAGCATGTTCAAAAAAGTAGCCACAACATTTCTAGTGTTGCCATTCAGAAATGGGTATCTAGCTTTAGGGCGTATTTTGATATTTTTTTGGTGAAAACTATATAGCTTTATCTATTAATTAAATATAAAATATTTAATTAAATCTAAAATATAAGGATTTTCTAATAGACTTACCATATACGGTTTTCCAAAGAATTGTTCTTTTTGAAGAGTTCTGAATTATATATTAACAATTAGAACTTATTAGAGGTATATTTTGAGTAGAAGAGTCAACTGGAAACCGAATATAGCAGGAAAGAGGTGAAAGCAAAAATTAGCTCATACCTTAATTCAGAACTTTGAAGTCTTATAACAAACAAAAAACTTACATTTCGTTAATACGTCGAAACGCGTTGACGAATATTTGAATAAAGTGTTTATTTTAAAGGTGGCAGCTTGGTATGCCGAACTATAGAGAGACATAACGATTAAAAAAAAATTATAAATCCTTATGAAGGAGAATTTAATATAATTTCTTCAATGTAAAAGAAAACTTAAAATATATAAAGTATATACACTAAATAAAATAGTGAAATTATATAAATAGTTTATTATAGTTTCAATCTTTCAAATACAATGGTAGAGACTATTTCAATGGATTTTTTGGTGTTCTACTTCCAATATTCCTTAACTAAAATTCTTGAAGGTTCTTCAAGAGAAATATTCCGCCAATCAAGCTCTTTAAATCCTGCTACTATTATATTTTACTCACTTCCCTCAAAACACTAACTTAACACTTTGTGTAAATGAATCGGATGAAAGTATATACAATATAACTGATAGTTAAAATAATGAATGTACATTTCTGTATTTTTATAATAATGTGGAATTATATATAACCGTTAAACTCTTTGGCTACAACATACCCATATAACAACACAAATTAATTAAACTATTGGAAATTGGATTAATAATCAGTGATTTGTCGCTGCTCTGATAACAAAGACTACTTACCATTGGAGTCGTAATATTTGACTTAGGAATGGCGATATTTAAAAAATATCGATTTATCGATTATCGATAATTTTTAAAAATATCAAATTGACCTTGATACTATCGGTTAAAAGATATCGATATATCTACTTTATGGCTAAAGCTCTCTTGCAATTCTACTACTAAATTTATTTGTTCTGTTTATCTATCTCCTAATTCTACTGACTATCCAAAATTCTTCGACTATTTAAACTCCAAAATAGAACACATTCTATCTTCTTCTCCCCTCTCCGAAATCATCGTTTTAGGTGATTTCAATGTTCACCACCGCCAATGGCTATCATCTAGCTATCATGATCCAGCCGGTGAACTCGCCTACAACTTTTCTATCCAGAACAACCTTGAGCAGTTGGTGCAGCTCCCTACCCGTATCCCTGACCGTCTTGGTGATGAAACCAAACATACTTGATCTTTTCCTTACATCTTATCCTTCTTATACTGTTAAACTCCTTCCTCCTCTGGGTTCATCCGATCACCTTCTTATTTCCGTATCTTGTTCTGTCTCTTCAAGTCTTCCTCAAGAACGGCCCCGCCTTCGGCGAGGAGACGTTTGTGGCACCTCAGTGCTGCTAATTGGTCTGACTTGCGGTTGTACTTCTCTG
>SEYY01000926.1:134106-136606 GCA_009176605.1 Armadillidium nasatum
AGTATTGTTTTTTTTTTTGGGGGGGGGGTAAACTTTAGAAATTTTTCTTTGTATTTTGGCAAAAAAAATTTACTCAAAACAGGAGAATTTTTTTTTTTTTTTAATTATCATTTATTAATTTTTTTTTTATATAAAACACTGAAATATAAAGACTATTCTACCAAAAAAATTCAAAATTGAGGATATGAATATGAATAGTTTCTTTACTAAAACAAAAATTGATTAAAATTTACTTTTGAGGGTAGTTAGTTTTCCCCCTTCCTCTGGTAAATTCATTTTTTTTTTTTTGGAGGAGTCATCAAAATTATCACCATGATTAGTATTGGTATATATATTAAACCTATTTTTACCAATCATAAACCATTCTGTTGTGTTTTGAAAGAAATATTAATGCCTTCATATTTATTACCTTTGTGTTTAATTTCAATAAAACACATTTTCCATCCTTCATTAGATATTTTAGAAACTCTTAGAATGTAGCGAAAATTTATAAAAAGCTAACTCAAAATACTATTGCAATGGACTCTGTCATTCAAAACTATTAACCCTTGCTATTGTCATTATTGAAATTATAAATTCAAAATAAAATGATGCATAAATTTTAATGATCATAGGCAAGGCAATAAAAGCTAAATAATTCTGCTACACATTAGATAAAAAAATGCTGAAGATGTTCCTATGATACCCTACAGTATTTTTTTTTGTGTAAAGAGTGTTTGATACTATTAAAATATTCAAGCCTAAAAAATTAAGGTTATTATATGGTTATCCTCCCTTGATTATTGAAAATACACAAAGTATATTGTTATATAGAACTGGTTAAATAGTACAGTATTATTCAATATTTTTATGGCATTAATTATTAATAATTTTATTTTATTTTTTTGTTTTTAGATTTTTACTTTCCAGCATCTATCTGTATCATTTGCTTGCTCAAAATCTGAAAATGACACCATTTGATGATTTTATTTATCTTATTAATTCTATCTTGCTTGGAGAAGAACCTGTAAGTATGCTGTAAGTATGCTAATACTATATATATATATATATATATATATATATATATATATATATATATATATATATATATATATATATATATATATATATATATATATATATATATATATATATATATATATATATATACAAAATGGGTATATATATATATATATATATATATATATATATATATATATATATATATATATATATATATATATATATATATATATATATATATATATATATATATATATATATATATATATATATATATATATATATTATATAAATATTTTATTTTTAAAATAATTTATTTAATAATATGGATATTATGTAATATAATGTTCTTATATATATCTATTCAACATCAAAAATAGAAGTTTTTTTTTTTTTTTTTTTAAAATTATATTTTGTTACACATCTAGTCTTTGTACTTTAAATGAATGACTTAAAAGGGTTTATTGACATGCACTATTTGTTTAAAATGTAATTCTTTAGAAATATAGGTACTTTGTGCATTATATGCATCATTAGATTTATTTATAAAAGCAACTTCCTTGACCACAAATACATTGTTTTACGTAAAGGAAAATACTTTGTAATAATGAAGTAAAACTAATATTAATTGACTTGAATTAACTTTTTTTCTTTAAAATTCCGTGATAGATCTGTAAAAATCAGCAGGTGCACTTTAAGAATTTTTTTTCAATAAATTTTGTCTTTTTTTTTTTTTTTTTTTTTTAAATTTCAAAATCATGGAGTTCAATTTTTTTTTTATTTTTTTAATTTTTTTTTTATTTGTACTCTATATCCTTTGAAGGCAAACTATATATATATATATATATATATATATATATATATATATATATATATATATATATATATATATATATATATATATATATATATATATATATATATATATATATATATATATATATATATATATATATATAATATTAATTGACTGTCGCCAGGAGTGGGTGTCTTAAAATCAGAAGGGAGGAAAAGTGAGAAAGGCAGGAAAGAGACCAAATTAAAAGATGTAAAATTTTTGAAATCTTCCCTAAAAAATTGAGAAGAAAATGCTTATAAAGAGAAGAGACCTGTTTACAAAATAATAAAACTGAAAGTAAACAAAATTCTCTATTTTCTATTTAATATACATATTGAAATAACTAAATTAAATAACGTGAAGCAAAATTATTTTTCCAAACTTTTGTTAGAGTATCAAAACTTAAGTTTTGAATATTTTAAATGCTTGTTAATACTCCAAATTTAAAAGTTTTATTAATTCTGGTCAACAAACTAGCAAATTATAATTTCTTAAAAAGTCGAACCACATAAAGATTTTTGCCACATTGTAAGGCCAGGGAAAGTCTTCTCCCATGTTTATTTTCCCCATTAAATTTTAAATTTAAAAGTTTCGCTAATGGAGATCAGAAAAGGGCGAGATAAGCCTAGCAAAAAGCTGCCTGAAGCACAAAAATTGTTT
>SEYY01000926.1:139106-151606 GCA_009176605.1 Armadillidium nasatum
ACATTACCTTTAATATGCAAGAAAAAAAATGGCGAAGCGAAGAACTGCCTCGGAGATGCTACGAGGGGCGGCATCCAAAGAATGCCCCTCATCCACTCCTTCCCCCATCACCACTTGGGAGTTGGTGGCCTCCGGTGATGGGGTTGGTGCCACCAAGACCTCTATGCCGACTTGCCCTGGTGCACGATCTTCTTTTTTCATAAACTTCTGCAACATTCGTGGTCTCTTTACTAATTTCCCCTTTGTCGAACACCACCTCTCTTCTTCTAGACCTCATTTCTTATTCTTAACCGAAACTCAGGTGTCTGAGTGCTCTGACAGCAAGCCCTACTCTGTTTCCTCCTACTGTCTCTATTCTCAATTTTCATCCAAAGGCGGATGTTGCGCTTATGTGCGCAACGATGTTATCTGTTCTCGTGTTTCTAATTTGGAGTCTTCTGAATTCTCTACCTTATGGCTTAAACTTTCTTGCAACTCTACAACTAAATTTATCTGTTCTGTCTACTTATCTCCTAACTCTACAGACTATCCAAAATTCTTCGACTATCTTAACTCCAAAATAGAACACATTCTTTCTTCTTCTCCCTTCTCCGAAATCATCATATTAGGTGATTTCAATGTTCACCACCGCCAATGGCTTTCATCTAGTTCCCAAGATCCAGCTGGTGAACTCGCCTTCCAATTTTCTATCCAGAACAACCTTGAGCAGTTGGTGCAACTCCCTACCCGTATCCCTGACCGTCTTGGTGATGAACCCAACATTCTAGACCTTTTTCTAACTTCTAATCCTTCTCCTTATACTGTTAAACTCTTTCCTCCTCTGGGTTCATCCGATCACCTTCTTATCTCCGTATCTTGTCCTGTCTCTTCAAGTCTTCCGCAAGAACGGCCCCCGCCATCGGCGAGGAGACGTTTCTGGCATTTCGGTGCCACTAACTGGTCTGACTTGCGGTCGTACTTTTCTGATTTTCCATGGAATGATTACTGTTTCCGTGGGAGGGGTCCCTCGGAGTGCGCTGAGCGCATAACTGAGGTGATTCTCTCTGGCATGGAGGCGTACATTCCATATTCTTTCCCTTCCACTAAACCTAATAAACCTTGGTTTAACTCTGCTTGTTCTCGTGCTATCCGCCGCAGGGATGCTGCCTTCAGGGACTACTGTCGTCTTCAAACTCCAGAATCTCATGCAATCTTATATTTCATCCCGGAATCGTGCAAAATCTATTCTTCGAGATACTAAAAACTCTTTTCTCCGTCGCAAATGCAATAATCTTTCTGGCTCCTCTTCCTCTCGCCCTTTCTGGCATTTTGCAAAAAAATGTCAACTCTAACTTTGCTTCTTCCTCTTTCCCTCCTCTAGTATCTTCTGACGGTACAACTGCCGTTTTGCCTTCCTCTAAAGCTGAACTCTTTGCTCAAACTTTTGCCTTAAATTCAACCTTAGACGATTCCGGAGCTGTTCCTACTCCTTCAACCCCCTCTAACTCATTTATGCCTAAAATTGTAATTTCTTCTAAAGACGTCACTTCTGCTCTCTCTGAGCTTAACACTAAGAAGGCGTACGGTCCTGATGGTATCCCTCCTGTGGTTCTCAAAACTTGTGCTTCCGAGCTTGCACCATGCCTTGGTAAAACTATTTCGTCTATGTCTTTCTACTTCAACCTTCCCTTCTTGCTGGAAACGTGCGCTCATTCAGCCTGTGCCGAAGAAGGGGGACCCCTCTCAGCCCTCTAACTATCGTCCTATTTCTTTAACCTCCGTTCTTTCTAAAGTTTTCGAATCTATCCTTAACAGGAAGATTTGGAAACATCTCAATTCTTCTAATCTTATCTCAGATCGCCAGTATGGCTTTCGAAAGAAACGCTCTACTGGTGATCTTCTTTCCCTTCTCTCTGACTCTTGGTCCTCCGCTCTTCGGCATTTCGGTGAATCTTTTGCTGTCGCGCTGGACATATCGAAAGCTTTCGATAGAGTCTGGCACAAAGCTTTGATTTCCAAACTTCCCTCTTTCGGAATCTATCCTTCTCTCTGTGACCTTCTCTCTGATTTCCTTTCGGGTCGTTCTATAGCAGCTGTTGTAGACGGCCACCGTTCATCCTATAAATCTATTAATAGTGGTGTTCCTCAAGGATCTGTCCTATCCCCAACACTTTTTCTGTTTTTCATTAATGACCTTCTCTCTATTACTTCATCTCCTATCCACTCCTATGCTGATGACTCCACCCTTCATTACTCTTTTCAATTTGAAAGACGCCCCTCCCAGCAACAGTTAATAGAGGCAAGGAGGGTGGCCTTGGAGCAACTAACCTCTGATCTATCTCTCATTTCCAATTGGGGCAAAGAAAACATGGTCGTTTTCAATGCCTCAAAAACTCAATTCCTCCATCTCTCTACTCGACACAATCTTCCACACAACTACGATATCTTCTTCGAAAACACGCAACTCAAACCTTCATCTCTCCTTAATATTCTCGGTGTTTCCTTTTCTCGTGATCTTTCTTGGAAAGATCACATTACCTCTCTTTCTAAACAAGCTTCTAAGAGGTTGGGTGTTCTGAGGCGCCTTCAGTATTTCTTCACACCACCCCAGTTGCTTGCTCTGTATAGGGGTGTTGTTCGCCCCTGTATGGAGTATGCGTCACACATCTGGGGTGGTTCCACACACACAGCTCTCCTGGAAAAGGTGGAGTCTAGAGCTTTTCGCCTTATCAATTCTCCTGCTCTCACTAATTCTCTCCAATCTCTTTCTGCCCGTCGAAATGTTGCGTCACTCTCTCTCTACTATCGCTATTACAATGGACACTGCTCTCTTCTGAACTCTCTCGTCGCATACCTCCTCCATTAAGAAGGGCTCGTGCGACTCGTCTTTCTACACAGTCTCATCCTTTCTCTGTCCAACTCTCTGACCCCAGACTTAACCTCTATGCTCAATCTTACATTTACTCTACTGGTAAAGTCTGGAACACACTTCCTTCATCTATTTTCCCAACTACCTATGACTTAAGCACCTTTAAACGCCGTGTATCAGGTCATGTCGGCCTGTAAATTGACCATGTTTCCGACTTTCCTCCCAACTCTGGTGGAACAATGGTAGGCCTCTGGCCTTTGCCCACCAGAGGAGAAATAAAAAAAAAAAAAAAAAAAAAAAAAAAAAAATATATATATATATATATATATATATATATATATATATATATATATATATATATATATATATATATATATATATATATATATATATATATATATATATATATATATATATATAAAATTTTCAGTTATTGTGGATGAATCCTTTTTTACGTGAAAATATATATGGTTAAGAAATCAATGTCATCCATGATGCCTTGCCAATTTATTTGTATTACTAGTCATCATCAAAAGTGTGGTACCTATGGTAGTGAGTAACTGTTATAACTAAAATCAAATTTACAGGAATAATATATATATATATATATATATATATATATATATATATATATATAATATATATATATATATATATATATATATATATATATATATATATAAATATATATATATATATATTATATATATTATTATTTTTTTAAGTAAAAATTTATTTAATTTTATTTTAATTTTTACTTAACATTAATTTTTAAGTTATATATATATATATATATATAATATATATATATATATATATATATATATATATATATATAATATATATATATATATATATATAAATATATATAATAATTTTTAAATAAAAATTTTTTAAATTTTTTAGCTAAAAATCATAAAAATTGTATTAAATAAATATATATATATATATATATATATATATATATATATATATATATATATATATATATATATATATATATATATATATATATATATATATATATATATATATATATATATATATATATATATATATATATATATATATATATATATATATATATATATGATACACTTCAATTTACTCCAAATATGTGAATCCTTTCAAGTTTTTATTTTTATTCTAAGATTAATATAAATATTGCATTATTATTATTTTATTATTATTATTTATTATTATTATTATTATTATTATTATTATTATTATCATTATTATTATATTATTATTATTATTATTATTATTATTATTATTATTATTATTATTATTATTATTATTACATACATATATACATAAAGTAAGATTTTCCCTGATGTGGTTTTCTGATACTGTATTGTCACTTTGTAAATTTGCAGTTACTCCAGATATAATAGTCAGAATAATGTAACTTAACTGACTGATGTGGAAAGAGAAACGTGATTTTGATACCATTAGGTTTATAGCACAATTATAGAATGATTTCATATTGTTACAATTTAAGCTGCTTCAGAACCGAATGTTTCAGGTAGTGGGAGAAGGCAAATTAGAAACCACATATTGAAGAGGGAAATAATTGAATAAAATAGATAGAATAAATGACTGTAGGTTAGTTAGTGGCAAGATATAAAATTGATGGTTATTTAGTAATGATAAAATGGTGGCTACTACTATGGACTTTTATTGTTTAATCATAGTTATATATATATATATATATATATATATATATATATATATATATATATATATATATATATATATATATATATATATATATATTCCAGTGACTACATCTCCATTTTATTTGAATGATTTGATGTAAAATAATTATTATTAGGCTAAAGCTACAGTGGATTTGATGAATTGACTTGCTTTCCAAATTTGTTTAAACCAAATCAAATTAAATAAGTGAAGGACAATGCTTGTGTTTATACTATTTATGTATCATTCATTAGAAGTCACACAAACTTGTCTGGACATTGTTTTTTCCAACAAGTTTGAGATTTTTCTTTTGAATTTAACAAAGTATAAGATTATATATATATATATTTTAAAATGTCTCTGGTGTGATATCCTTAAATATTCCTTTAAACTTATTTTGTGATAATTCTTGAAAGAAAGTTTGCTATTATTCATTTGTTTCTCTCTTAGAACGAATTTTGGCAGACATCATATGAGTAAAAATATTTTGTCAGAATATTAATCTACCCTAACCACCATATTCGGACAATGTGATCTACCGAAGTTTTCCTTGTGGTATCAGTTCATTAGAATACACATCCACTGTAGCCTTAATATTATTATATCAACTACTAAAATTACTAATACTAATCAAAACTGCGTAAAAGTTTCAGGGTGTAATTTCGAAGAATTTTTATTTTAAACTTTTAAATTTACTTTTTAATTAAGGCATTATTATTATTATTATTATTATTATTATTATTATTATTATTATTATTATTATTATTATTATTATTATTATTATAACCACCTGAATTGTGATAGCTTATCTGTGGTTTGTGCTCCCTTGTCTTTGGGCAGGAGGTGTTCAGTATTATTATTATTATTATTATTATTATTATTATTATTATTATTATTATTATTATTATAATTATTATTATTAAGTAGTCATCCGTTCCACTTATTAGTCTCCTAACATTATAATGGTCTCAGCTTATGTTTTAAATATATTGATTATGGGATTTTTACTAACAATCTGTAAAATTATTATCTTATCCAATTGTTTGGTAAGCTTTTCACTTAAATTTGGATTTTACTATTTAGTTTTTAATTTTTTTTTTATTAATTGTTTTGTATATAAACTTAAAAATATTCTTTGTCTTTGTAGAATTACTCAAACTTCATTAATCAAATGCTAAGTTTAAAGGTTAGTGTTTTTCAACTTTTATTCACTTTATTCTTTTCTCTTTGTCTTTCATTGATCTAATGTCTTTTCCAATAAGTACTGAATTCATTTCCATGGTCTTTTTAATTTATTTTTTTTTTATTATTATTTCAAATACAGATAATGTATTTGAAAGTTGTAATTTTGTAAATCTGTGAATCGATTCATGGTTTCTTTGCCATTTGCTGTTGAATTATTGCTTTGAAACTCAACATTGCTGTTTAACTATACTGAATAAATAGAGAAATATTTTGCATGAAGTGCCACCGAGAGTTTTATAAATATTGAGACAGATTTTGCATGAAAATAATTTTCTTATTACTCTATCAGTACAACACTAAAGAATATGCAGGTTCATATTCAACTCTTGATATCTTGGAATTGGACGATACTGCATAATTTAAAGGGTTGTCATTACATGGTTTAAGCTAAAGATATCTAACCCCTGATGTGCTAAGCTTTTAAAATATTACTATGGAATTCTTAATTTAAGAACATTTTAATTTTAACATTTACGAAATTTATTATTATATTATTACTACTTATTACTACTACTAAAACTTAGTTAGCTGATCAATCTTGTTTTTCCTACTGATAAAAATCTTTTTTTTTTTTTTATCAGAACCACTCAAATATTTTTTTTGTAAATCAGTCTTTCCTCTTCATTTTCTCATGATTCATCTGTAGCTAACACACCTGTTGGTCCCCTTTTTCCATCCAATTTAACCTTGGATAACTCTAGCAATTCATATCTTCCACCTTCTACTATCTGTTCCACATCTTTACCGAAGATATCATATGAGCATGTGCTTGGGATCCTACCATTTGTAAATGTTAAGGAGTCAAGAGACGTGGATTGTTCCCCTCTTTGTGTTTTGAGGAAGCGTGCCTTGCAGCTGGTGCCAGCCCTCCTTCAGTTGTTTTGTATGTTCCTTGATGTAACAGTTTTTCCCAGTATTGGAAGCTCTTACTTTCACTTAAATTCTGAAGAAGGGAAGCCTTTTTTAATTTCTTCATACCACAGTTTTCTCACCTGTGTTCTGTCTGATACTTTTGAATCATCAATTTTCATTTCTTGGATTATCGTGAATCTCATTTCCTTCCGATCATCAGTTTGGTTTTCGACGTTCTTGGTCAGTGGAAATATCCTTTCTTATCTTGACAAATTTATAGTCTTTTGTTCCTAAGGACCATGGAGAATCTTGGGTGCTTAGTTCTTTTATGTTGATGAAAAATATTTAGATCGGAAAGATTGGTATTTGATTGTAATTTTATTATAAATTTAAAAATACGTCTTTCTTTTACAATTTTTGCGCTTCACCGCAAGTAATTTTTGCAAAAGAAAATTTAAAATTAATTTATTTCACTCAAATTCTCGATTTAATGTTAAAGATGTGGATCGTTGAAAATGAATTGTGAATATAATTTCTGTTGGTTTCATAAGAATATTTTAAATGAAACTGATGCAGTGAGATGTTTTCAGAAATACAAAATTGCTATTGATAATAAATTATTTTTTTGATTAGGTTAGGTTAGGTTACGTTAGGTTGTTAGTTCACGATTTAAATAAAACTATTTTCTCTAGGTTTGTGCCAATTCAGTGTCAACTTCTGAGCCAATTGGAGGACATGATTTCACTTTTCAAATAGATGAGACGTTATTTTCAAAGCGTAAAAATCATAAAGGACGCTATATATATATATATATATATATATATATATATATATATATATATATATATATATATATATATATATATATATATATATATATATATATATATATATATATATATATATATATATATATATATATATATATATATATATATATATATATATATATATATATATATATATATATATATATATATATATATATATATATATATATATATATATATATATATATATATATATATATATATATATATATATATATAATAAATTAAAAAAAAGCTCAAAAAAGTTTTATATGCATTTCTTTCTATCATTAAAAATTATTATTTTCATTTTTAACTTCTAAGTAAAGACAGGCGGACAAACCTTTCCGATCTAAATATTTTTTCATCAACATGAAAGAACGAATTTCCGAATCTTGTGTGGTGAAGCTTGACATATCTTGAGAACATTTGACAAGGAATAACTCTGCTTTCTAAATTCCCTTCCTTCGAGTTCCTTCCTTCACTTTGCTCATTTACTAGCTTTTTTAATCCATTTTTACAGATGTTGATGGGGTTGCTTCCTCCTTACATATATCCTTAACCATATTCCTACTTTTCATGGATGACATTTTCGCTCTTCTTACAATTCTATTTCTGTTGAAATAAATTGACACTTAATCTTTTACTCAGTTCACCTCTGATCTCTGTTTTTGCAACTTGAGACTAGAGTTGCCTCTTATTCAACTTCCTTGTTTTATTCTTGCTAATCTGTTTTGTGATTCAGTGGGGTCGCAACAATCTCGTGAAATACAACTCTTCAAAAACTCCAGATTTACAAATATCCTTCTCAATAATACCTACTAACTTTCTAATCTCCGACGATTTTATCTTCTTCCCTGTGGGCAATGCAAGCATTCTTGATCTGAATAAAAATAAATAAATTGTCCAGAAAATCACACGTTACAATGGGTGTTAAGGCGCAATGGGTGTTAAGGCGACCTCAAGGAAGCTGTGAATTCTGTTAAGATTGTGATATTTTTGCTGTCTCTCATAGTTACTCCAATTTTACAGAGCCCTTATCCACCCTTGTGTGAAGTACAGCTCTCATTTATGGGATTTTTGTTTTACGTGTCATTTTTTTTAAGACTGAAACCAAAGTATTTGAAAATTTGTTTATACCTTCTAACTCTGACTTTTTATCTTTGCATTTCACCTCTTTCATTACGTCCTGACAGCACAAGGAGTTCAGCTGCTCACACTTTTTTTTTATGGTCGAATATGGCAGCACTAGGATTCTTTCTACCTGTGTATTTTTTTTTACCTTTAAAGCATGTTCTTATGGCCACTTGAAAATTTTACGTCAAGCTTGAATCTGTGTGAATTTTTAATTTTATTTTATAATCCTCTTGAGTAGGGCTCATACAGAGATTGGTGATAGTTTAAAAAATATTGTATAATAATTATTAACAAATTAGGATCATAAAAAAAAAGTCCGATTCTGGTTTAATCTAGATTGGAAAATGATCGCCATATGTTTCAATTATTTATTTATTTATTTTTTTTTATTTATTTATTTATTTATTTTTTTTTTTTTTCTTCTGTTTAACAGCGTCATTCAGCCAATATGTTATTTTGGTATTCTTTCCCTCCGTATTCTTTCTTTCTTTCTTTCTTTCTCAAAATGCATTCTTTAATTGTGATTGATTTTCTCCTAATCTCTTCTTCCTGCATTTCTTTTATATAACTCTCAATCCTGGACTGAATCTGAATTTTTAATTTCTGTTTGCTCATTCCACTTATTATTGTTGACTTTTAGATAAAACATAGATTAACGGGCAACATCTCTTTCTACAGTTTTTTACTTTATTATATATTGTTGTGCTCTGTGTGTTGGATAATATACTTTTTTTCCTTAAAGGGTTATCTCAGCATTTTCAATTCAAGATGCATTATAGCGTTAATCTATCTTTGATTACTGGTTGATAAAGGAAATCTAGAATTGATCTTCCAGGCTTTCTTTGAAAATTTGTCGTTCTATATTCCTTATACTTTAACTTTGGTGAATTCTTTTTCTTCCATCTCTGAACACATTCACTTTCACCTCTCCCAGATGTACGGTATATACCTTAAATCAAGGTTGTCAACCTTTCTTGTTTCTTGGTCAGCTTGAAACATTCAGTACTATTACGAAATTCATTTCGTATGTCTTATATTCATTATCTTGAATATGTGGTTGTGAATACTATGGGAAATAGAGACTTTTTATAGTTTGAACTATATTCTTTATATATCTTAGCTAAATTTGAATAATAGAAGATTAATTTTCGTAACTTATTCCCCTTTATATATTGTATCTTCTTTGGTATCAAGTAATTTGCTTAAATAGATATACTTATAAAAAATTAAAACTTGTGCATCAGTTTCTGAAGATATTATAAATGCATTCACATGTAAATTTATAAGATAGCATTGAATTATGAAATCTTAAAGTCTCTGTTAACAATCTTTTAGCAGTAAGATTTCCGTGAGTTATAGAAACCTTGAGTTGCATACTGCCTGCATTTTCAACTTGGACACGGCTATATTATCTACTTTGATGAGTGTACCTCCAAATTATTTCCATGGATATAAATTGATAAAACCTCACATACCATTAAATAATATTTTTCCTTTATTTTAATCATAAATCCCCATAAATTATCACTTCAAAACGGTTTTACTAAAGATTTCATATTTAATCCTTTTCGTATGCTAAGAACAGGCGTCAGTAAAGTTACCAGGAAACTGTTAATTTTCTTTCATAGGTATAATGACTATAATATGACAGACCATGAAATTTGATGTTCCTCAGACATGATCAACTTTATTATTATCTTCCAGGTTGATATCTCTTATTTGTAAATATTTTTCCACCCTAAAGAGAAATTAACTTAAAGATTGCTATCTTTTGCAATTTAGATCAGAGTATGAGAGTAAATCATATATGCTAGTCACGTAAAATATATAGTTCCATAACATTGTATAGTTATTTTTATTAATTATTTTATTTTCATGAAACTAAAAGATTTATGATCCCAGTGTGAAAGCGATCAAATTTTCTTAATCTACCCCTGTTGGCATCAACTTTTCTTAACATTATTATTATTATTATTATTATTATTATTATTATTATTATTATTATTATTATTATTATTATTATATTTATATCTAGTGACATTTTCAGATGTCTCTGTTTTGAATATCTTCCTTGTATCTAGTCTTCATATAGTTAATTAGAAGTGCCATATATTATACTGTTTATATATATATTATATATATATATATATATATATATATATATATATATATATATATATATATATATATATATATATATATATATATATATATATATATATATATATATATATATATATATAATTATATATATTATATATATAAGAATTATAGTGGATAATTCTTAGTTTCTTTCTTCTGAAATGGAAAATAAGAAATAAAAATCATTCATTAAAAGATAATGATAGTAATAATAATAATAATTAATTTAACTTGTAAAATATTTAATTTTAAAAAGAATTGCAAATCAAACATTTAAAACGTTAAATAAATTGAACAAAATTTTATTGTATTTTTTTTTTTCTTTGTTTTTCCTTGTTTTCAATTATTTTTATTCCTTTTAAAATTTTTAGTTATTTGATTGATTATTTCTTAAGGAAATTTAAAGGAACATTTATTATTAGGCTTTCATGTACTATTGAACTTAATTAATTAAAGTAAAATGTAAATTGGAATAAAATTATGTACAAAATAGTTTTTGAAAGTTTGTTTAATTACAATTTTCCTCTTTGTATAATTTTTGTGTAATAAATGCTGTTAACTTTTTTTGTTTTACTTTTGCTTTGATATTTTACTTATTTTTAAGAAATCAGATAATCCCCCAGACTCGTTAACAGCTTTTAATTAGGGTTCCTTGGAAAAGAAAATTTAGAATCTATAAGGGATAATCGGTGCCAGAAACGAACGGATGAAATGGTGGTGAGTAATTACGGCAATACTTAAAATATCCATACTCGCTCGTAATGCAGTTAGCAAGGAGCTGTGTGTAAAATAACTTAGTCCGTGTTACTGATGACGTTTACTTTTAACTACATTTCTTTATGACCGAAGGGTGGAGTGACTCCTAGATGGTCTTAGATACCATTTTGTGAATCCAATTTATGAGTCACTTTCCTTAAAAAAGTAAAATAAAATGCATGGATGGAGTCCTCCAAGTATGCAGTGTGGTGGTCTATGAGTAAAATAATTGTCCTCGTTCTTAATGGATGACGTAGTCATCAACTTTCCTGTGACTAAAAATTTTCATTTGTTTACCTAAGACGTTAAACAGGAACCCAGTTTAAAAACTGTAACGACAACCCCAAATTACCAAGAAATAATTAAAGGAAGGAGCCACTTCATATGCTTTCTTTTTTCCATTCAAAACCACAGAAGTATTATAGGGAAAAAAGTAATCTTTGCCGATTTCCTCGAAAGTAACTATAGATTCACTTTTTCATGTCATGCTCATTAATGTTTTAATTTCTTGACCTCGGTAACCACCACATAATCAGTAATCACTACATACCAAACATCTGAAAATGTGGCTTGATGCACTTGACATATTTAAGCAACTAGAATATCTATATTACAACGTTTTTTTTGCCTTTTAACCTGTTTAGCAATGGGAGAGAGGATCATGTGCGATGTTACCTTTACTTTCAAACACCAGAATCTTCTGTGCTAACTCTTCTTACACAAGAGGTATTTAAAACTAAATATATTTGAGTGATCGTTATTTACCAACGGGAAGTGATTCTAGGCTCTAGCACGTTTATGCATTTTTATTTCGGCTACTGTTTTTCACGATATCATTCTCCAGCATACTTTTTAGTCATAGTCATATTTTGCAAATGATTTACCATATCTTAGTAAACTGGATTCCATTTTTCCATCTACAATTGCCAGTTTCCCACACTTTGATCCATACTGTTTTCTAGAATATTAAGTTATAGTAGCAGAACCATTTCATTATGTACTTCAGCAGCAGC
>SEYY01000927.1:5000-7500 GCA_009176605.1 Armadillidium nasatum
CTCCATCTTCAACAAATCCATCCAACTCAACTATATCCCCCCCCAATGGAAAAAAGCATTAATCATCACTAAATTAAAACCGGGCAAAGACCCTTCAAACCCCTCCTCCTACCGCCCAATCTCCCTATTATCCACCATCTCAAAACTTCTTGAAAAACTAATCCTAAATTCTATCCTCCAATTCATCCCACAACAAAACTTTCCAACACGGTTCAAACCCAACCACTCCACCACCACTGCACTTACCAACATCATCCAACCTATAATAAACGGACTAAACCATAAGCCGTATCACAAAACTATACTAATAGCAATTGACATAAACAAAGCCTTCGATACTGTCCCGAAACATAATCTTATCCATAAAATCCTCCAATCCAACATCCCAACAAACACTAAGAAATGGCTAACCAACTTCCTATCAGGAAGAACCGCCCAAATACAACAAAACGGCCATAAATCACGTACCATCAACTTAAGAAACGGTGTTCCGCAAGGAGCCATACTCTCCCCCACTCTATTCAACCTGTACACAGCAGACCTCCCTCAACCCCAAACAACTTTCACCCGCATAATATCATACGCAGACGACATAACTATTACCACCACTCACAAAAACCTCATCACCGCAACATCTCTCACACAAGACTACATAACACAACTCCAATCTTGGCTAGCAGAAAACAGGATGACGGCATCCCCAAACAAATCCTCCATAACCCTTATAACAACAGACAAACACATATCCAACACCCACCCACAAGTCCTACTAAACAACACCCCCATACCCCTCAACAAAACCCCAAAAATTCTCGGCCTAACATTTGACACTCACCTCACCTTCTCCAAGCACATTCAAAATACCACCTCAGCCGCAAACAGAAAACTAAACATCCTCAAAACAGTGGCCAATACAGACATAAACAACAACATACAAACCTCAATTGCAATCTACAAACAATTTATACGCCCCACCATTAACTACGCCTCCCCTGTCTGGCACCCTCTGCTCTCCGACAAAAACTTAACGACACTCCAAATAACACAAAATAAAGCCCTTCGCACCATCACCGGCTGCACACGCACAACCCCTCAACAACACCTACATAACGAAACCAAGATACTACCTATAAGGAATCACCTAGAAATGATAGGCACCCAATTTTACGCAAAAACACGTCTACCCACACACCCATGTCACAATACTCTCCTCCAACCTACCCCACAGAGACTAACTCACCTCCATCGTCCACCGGCGCCTTTTACAAACAGATCCTAAATCACATCCCCCTTCCCCCAATACCACAACAACCAAACATATACACACTCAACTAACACACTCATACATGATCAACAGACCTCCAAACAACACACTAAACAGACCCCCCCCCCGAAATAAACCCCGACTTCAACAACCTCCCAAGACACTTACAAACCTCACTTGCAAGATTGAGGTGCGGGCACCACCCAAACCTACAACATTACAAACACAAATTCAAAATAAACCAGGCAGCATCTCCCACCTGTACTAGATGCGGAATGGCCCCGGAGACCGTGAAACACTTTCTATTACGCTGTCCTTCCAACTCTCGCCCCAAAATCTTCTGGGGCATCACTTCTTTGAAGGATCTCTGGACGAGACCGACTGCGGCAGGAAGCTTCATTAGCGAAGTGTGGCCGCCTCAACATGGGGTGGTCAGGGGGTGAGAAGGTAAAAAAAAAAAAAAAAGGTATATATATATATATATATATATATATATATATATATATATATATATATATATATATATATATATATATATATATATATATATATATATATATATATATATATATATATATATATATATATATATATATATATATATATATATATATATATATTGAAAGTCCTACTATAAGATCCAATTTTTCGGCTCGCCGGGTTCTATGCTAGTCCTTGAGTTTTGCAATAAACTCCCAGGTAGAGTTTTCACCCTTTCGACGAGACTAACATAGTCTCCCATCTGACCTCTAAACACCTTTCTCCTAGAGCTCTCCATGCAGAAATTAAACTTCAGTAATTTAAAGGGTCAGGTTGCCAGCCTTGTCGCAATTATTCTCTTCACGTGACCAGCTATACTGTTCGTATTACTCAAATTATACTAACAAAATAATTAATATTAGTTTAATAGGGCCTATTTTTTAAAAATTAATTTTAAAACATGTTTTTCCGCTTGATTTTAATATAAATAAATCAAAATGTTGCTTCATCATTTTTATTTTATTTAAATATTTTTATTTTTTTCCCCCTTAAAAAATAATCGTATTTCAAATTTTGTTGTTCCTCTATTTTAGTTAATAAAGATTTTAATATTTTGTTTTAAATTTAGAAAAAATTTTAACCTAATTTCTTTAAATAATTAATTTCTTTATTGGAGTATTAGTACGTTTACGTCCTTTGCCAGACTCATTAATCACAAAATCGAAGCTCTTTCGGTTGTTAGTTAATGGTCCAACC
>SEYY01000927.1:10000-17500 GCA_009176605.1 Armadillidium nasatum
TTCGAATTGTTCCATCACTTTCTCTATACTATCGCTATTACGACGGACATTGCTCTTCTGAACTCTCACGTCGCATACCTCCTCCATTGAGAAGGGCTCATACGACACGACTTTCTACACAGTCTCATCCTTTCTCTGTCCAACTCTCCCACCCCAGACTTAACCGCTATGCTCACTCTTACATGTACTCTACTGGTAAAGTCTGGAACACACCCCCTTTATCTGTTTTCCCAAGTTCCTTTGACTTGCACACTTTTAAACGCCGTGTATCGGGTCACGTCGGCCATTTGTGACCTGTTTCTGAATATTCCACAACTCTGGTGGAATTTGGTAGGACTCTGGCCTTTGCCCACCAGAGGAGACATAAAAAAAAAAATTTATTGTGTATATGCATGGCATACGAACATTTTCTTGGGTGTGTTATATTCCCAGTACCACATCAGTAGTGATAAAATATAATCAATATTTATTTTTTATTTTTTATTTTTAATATAGGAAAAACTATTTTGAGTACATGCATGACATGCGCACATTTTTCTAAAATATTTTCAATAAAATAAATAGGACTACCGTGGCGTAATGGTAGAAGATTGACTCACATGTTTGAGATCGTCGGTTAGATACCACTTGCGGACTCTAGGTATTAACTACTTAGAAAAGTACCCCTCCTAGAATGGGGCAATGCCCTTGGATGCTGAATATATATATATATATATATATATATATATATATATATATATATATATATATAATATATATATATATATATATATATATATATATATATATATATATGTGTGTGTGTGTGTGTGTGTGTGTGTGTGTGTGTATGTGTGTGTGTAAAAGGTATAAAATACAAAGAATGTAAAAAATTCCCAATTAAAAAAATACGTTGGCAGAGCGGTTCTCTCACAAAAACATACAAATAAATATTATTATTATTATTATTATTATTATTATTTATCATATTATTATTATTATTATTATTATTATTATTATTATTATTATTATTATTATTATTATTATTACAATGAGTGGTGTTCTGTTCAAGCATGTTCGCATGCATAGAGCAATAAAAGCTATCGAATTGCTTAATACATACAAAATCATTAACTTAATAATTTAGCATTTAACTAAATATAAATTAAAAATTATATAACTTCATTTATCATTCTGATATATAAGTACTAATTATATTATAATTTTTTTCGTATAATTGTAAGGATTGGATGTATATGATCACGCGAAAGTTGCTAAAGTAAATTATGTATACAATATTAAAGGAATTAAATATTTACTACGTAGTGGGGTACTCTATTTTAATTAATATAGAAAAAATAGAATGTTAGCAATTTGATGAATATATATTCTAAATTCTAGTACTTAATTCAAGTACTAAATAATCCAATAACAATACGGATAAATAATACAATAAACGCAATAGAGGATGTGACAAAATATATTACACATTAATGTATTCAAAATCCTGTAGTTAATTTTACACAGCATTTAGGTCGGATTTTCTTTTATAACTATCTAATTAATTTTTCATATCAGATTTCATTGCGCAATTGAATGTATCGTTTTATATGACTCTTTGTGGCAAGAGAATAACTTACAAGTTGTTTCTTTAAATATTTTAGAAGGTAATTAAATAGGTCTTACTAAATATTGCTTAAATATAGCATTACCAAATTAGTGGTTAAAATAATATTACTAAATTAGTGCTATATAGAATTAGTGGTTTAATCAGTGTTACCGAATTAGTTTTGTTAAATTAGTGGTTAAACTAACGTTATCGAATTAGTGGTTTAATCAGTGTTACCAAATTAGTGGCTAAAATAAGGTTACCAAATTAGTGCTATATAGAATCAGTGGTTTAATCAGTGTTACCGAATTAGTGGTTAAATTAGTGTTTAAACTAATGTTTTCGAATTAGTAGTTTAATCAGTGTTACCAAATTAGTGGTTAAAATAAGATCACCAAATTAGTGCTATAGAGTTATTGGTTTAATCAGTGTTACCAAATTAGTGTTTCAAAATTCGTGATTAAACTAATGTTATTGAATTAGTGGTTTAATCAGTGTTACCAAATTAGTGGTTAAAATAAGGTCACCAAATTAATGGTTATTAGTTATTGGTTTAATCACTGTTACCGAATTAGTGGTTTAAATAGTGTTTCCAAATTATGGTTAAACTAATGTTATCGAATTAGTGTGTGTGTGTTAACAAATTGTGGTTAAAATAAGGTTACCAAATTAGTGCTATAGAGTTATTGGTTTAATCAGTGTTACTGAATTAGTGGTTAAATTAGCATTTTCAAATTAGTGGTAAACTAATGTTATCGAATTAGTGATTTAATCAGTGTTAACGAATTAGTGGTTAATGTAGTATTACCAAATTACTGTTTTTAAATTATTCTTTTAATGAGTGTTAACAAATTAGTAGTTAAATAAATGCTACTAAATTAGTGGTTACTTTAGTGATATCAAATTAATGACTAAATTAGTTGTCAAATTAGTGGTTTAATCAGTGCGACAAATTAGTGTTTTCAAAAATAGTTGATAACACTAATTTGTCTCACTGATTAAACCACTAATTTAGACAAACTAATTTAGCCATTGATTTGATATCACTAAAGTAACCACTAATTTAGCAGCATTTATTTAATATTAAATTAGAGTTATAACTTTAAATCATCAAACTTGTCTTCAGATTAGCGTCGTAATATTAATGGTTAGACTAGTTAACAAAATTAGTGGTTAATTTAGTGTTATATACTTAATGGTAAATTAATGTTATCAAACAAGTCTTCCTATTAGCGTTATAAGTTATAAGATTAATAGTTAAAATAGTTTTACAAAATTAGTGGCTAAAATAAGTGTTATAAAATTAGTGGTTAAATAATTAGGTTAAATTAGTGCTAGAAATTTAATTGTAAATTAATATTGTCAAACTGGTATTGAAAATAGTGTTATAAAATTAATGCTTAAATTAGTTCACAAAGTAGTGGCTAAAATAAATGTTTTCAAATTATCAAATATTAGGGTTTTTAAATGGGTATACAGGGGGGGGGGGGAATGTTTTAATCTGTTATAACCTCCCAAATCAACCCCATCTTCAGGCATATCACGCTACGCTAAAATTATTATTATTATTATTATTATTATTATTATTATTATTATTATTATTATTATTATTATTATTATTATTATTATTATTATTTATCGAGTTCAAAACAAGCCCAGATTAAGAAGAAATATTTCACATATTTCGAATCGCAAATGTTTCTCTTCTTCGGGAGTAAAGGAAACTTCCTGAGGGAGTAATGTAGTCTCTCCTTCAGGCTCATCGCCACCAGGCAACATTGATGTTAAAGTATATAGACACTGAATACTCGAGATTATAGTTTTGGTTTCAATTATTTAGAATCGTGCAATTTCGGTTCCAGTTTTAATTCCAATTATTTAGAGTCCAACCTTTCAAACCCCGATTTCTATTCCCATTCTGATTCCGGATGGCTTTGGAACTCGATTCCAGGTTACAATAATTTGAGAATCCGAGCTTACATTATTCCGTGATTCCTGAGAATCCGAGCCACATTATTCCGTAACTCCTGGCCACAATATTTCACGATTTCCGTTCTACAATTTTCCCGTGACTCAATTGTGACTCGCACACACACACAACACACACACACACACACACATACACACACACACACACACACACACACACACACACACACACACACACACACACACACACACACACACACACACACACAATTTCCTATGCTATAAATACTTTCAGTTTAAATTTTAATTTTATCCAAATTTAGCTTTAATATAAAAATTTCAAAAATTTAATTTTGTCACGAAGTTTGTATAAATTTCATTAATACCTCATAAAGAATATGATACGGGAATTATATAAAAAATAATAATAATAATTTAATTATCAGTATTGTCCTTTATTTTTTAATTGGGACTTGGGAGATAAGATAATAATATTGATTTTTATTATTATTTTAATTGTGATTAACACGCAAATTAATTTAACATGAAAATCATGTTAAGTTTAAGGATACTATTTTTTATTTTTATTTTATTTTTTATTTTTTTGTTAATTAGGTGATGTTGATTGGGGTTAAAAGCGGATGCTACTATTAGGATTACTATTTGTATTACTAGTATTACTAGTATTAGTATTATTACTTCCTTCAGTTTGCAGAACGAAAGAAACAACCATTATACTTGGAGAGCATCACTAGCTCTCATTGTAAGTGGTTCACTTGCTTTGAACTCGTGATGGCCTGAAGCTCAATATTTTGTCTGCCTGGAGGGACAGCATACGCCCCTCGTTGGTGAGTCCACTCTCTCTCTCTCTCTCTCTCTCTCTCTCTCAAAAATAAAAAAATAAATAAATTAAAAAATAAAAAATAAAAAAAATAAAAAAAATATTTAAATTTCAATGAACATGGATCAAATTTATACTATATACTTTTTATATTAATCAAGTGATACTGACTGGAGTAGCCTGCTACTACTTACTACTGGTAACTAGTTTTACTGGGAGTACTGCTTACTGTGTTACTAATTCCCTTTAGTCTGAAGAAAGAAGGAAAACACCACTACTTAAATTTTCATAAACATTGAACAACTTCTTAAAAGAAACTTCTATAAAGATTAAATTAGTGATGGATCGGATGTCACATTTCCTCATTTGCGGATACGGATGCGGATGAGGATATAGAATTGTTGTCAAGTGTGGATGGGGAAATAGAATTGTTGTCAAGTGCGGATGCGGATGTTGAATTTTCGAAAGTGCGGATGCGGATGTTAATTTTGATGAGGATGCTCCGCGGATGCGGATGAAGATGCCATCAACAATTAACACGAGTACATTGGATACGAAATGTTCACACGCTGACTTTTTATTATAACAGTAAACAAATTACTCTTATAATTTTCAATAAAGTCTGTAGCACACGGTCGACAAACTGTCTGAATAATGTCTTGGAGCTCCTCCTACTCGAACTTCAGAAGTGTGTGAATTTATAAGAAAGTAGACAAAATCTTGTTCCAATATTATTGCAAAGGATGAATTGCGACTTTTACTTGCGACTTGCGACTTTCACTTGAGACTTGCGACTTCACCAGACTGATTTCTTGTAAAACCGCCGTATACTGGCTACACTTTTGAAGGAAAAATCACCAATATGAGTTCAGCTCAAAAAAAAAAAAAAATAATAAATAAAAAAGTTATTTTTTTTTTTTTTTTTTTTTTTTTTTTTTTTTTTTTTTTTTTTTTTTTTTTTTTTTTTTTTTTTTTTTATATATTATATATATATATATATATATATATATATATATATATATATATATATATATATATATATATATATATATATATATATATATATATATATATATATATATATATATATATATATATATATATATATATTATTATTTATATTATTTTTTTTTTTTTTTTTTTTTATTCCAGAAATTTATTATTATTATTACTATTATTATTTTTAGTAGTAGTAGTAGTATAATAAATATAAGTAGTTCTCACACAACAACAACAACAACAACAACAACAATATACTTACCCTTTCTACATTTATTATATCATTTTAGATTTCATCAAAAAGAAACATTTCTTTAATATCTGCAACAATTTGGTTCCTTTTCTTTGTAAAATGTCTACTCTTTATTTTTAACGACCAATTCTTTGAATATTGATCTGAAAGATCCATAATTCAGAGCCATTATTCTTTTACGCAATTGTCCAAGCATTTGTTGCTGTGAGAAATACCATGAATTAATGGTGACGGTCTTTGAGAAACTATTTGAATTATAAATAAGTAACGTTTCGGAGGCCTTCGTTTTGTTTTTTTTAATGTTATAAAAAAGTTTTGGTTCACAGTGTGTTTTGTCTAGGGGGGTTCAAATGAGGAGGGGGAGGGGGAGAAGGAGGATGAGGGAGAGAGGGTGGGGGATGAAATTAGGATTGGCAACAGGATTTATGAATACGTATTTACTAGGTTTGTTCCCCATGAAGAGGGATATATATATATATATATATATATATATATATATATATATATATATATATATATATATATATATATATATATATATATATATATTATATATATATATATATATATATATATATATATATATACATATATATATGTATCTATACACTGCCAAAATTGTCCTAACGAATCGTTGGGACAAGTGGCAAAAATGTCACAGTAAAATTTTAAATAGAGAAAAGATATGTTAAGCATAAGAAAGTCACTTCACCGATTTATTTTATAATAAGAAAATAACTGAAAAAAAATCTGTTGTGACATTTTTTCCACTTGTCACAACGATTTCGTTAGGACAATTTTTGCAGTGAGTTTTAGTAAGGAGAATGTCATTTTCACCCTGAAAACATTCACGTTAGTTGTTGAGGTCTTCAGATTTCAAGGTGAAAATGGTGCTTTGCTTTCTAATATTTTCAGTATATTTTCTAATATTTTCCTCCTGAGAAGCGAATTTATGAACGCGACTATAATTCAAAAGGATTTCATATTAGAGAGATTTCAAGTTGGAATTCACATCAGATATACTCAAAAAAAGCGTTCACAGACAGTTATTTCTTTCTACAAGATATTGGCTTATCTTCAGTTATTTAAGCTGAATTATTATATATAAAAGCCGAGTCAGCCATTTTCAACAATGGCTAAGTATTTGCTTTCCTTGGAGGGTTATGTTAAGGTTAGGTTAAGTTAGGTTAGGTTTATGCTAGGTTAGGTTAGGTTAAGTTTCGGTTAGGTTATATATATATATATATATATATATATATATATATATATATATATATATATATATATATATATATATATATATATATATATATATATATATATATATATATATATATATATATATTTTAACTCTCTCTCTCTCTCTCTCTCTCTCCCTTCTCGTGATGTAAATATAAACATTCAACAGTTACGTGTATTGAATGTATTAAAAGAATGTGTAGAATCTTATGCATAAAACTTTGCATACAAAGAAATATCAATATTAGATACGAATGTGCTGTCGACAATATAAATAGAAAAAAGAAATTTTTTCTCCAAAATGGTTTCAATTTTTCATTTGCAGTTCATTAATAATTAATATCGCGGCAGAGTTAATAATATGGCTTCCAAGGACAAAGGTTTATATACAGTATATATTTTGACGTAAGAGATTATGCGTAGATTATTTTAATGACGTTTTAGATGTGTGAGCCCAAAGGTGTGAATTAAAGGGAATGAGTATCTGGGACCTACGGTTCGGATCCCATTATTCCAAAGAAAGGAATCAGTAGATTCGGGATCTTCAGGAATGCGTGTATATTAATATTTACGCATTCGAGTATTAGTTTAGCGTCTTAGTGGCGTATGGGTCACATAAAAACTAAAAGTTCACATCTTATACTGGCATTG
>SEYY01000927.1:30000-37500 GCA_009176605.1 Armadillidium nasatum
GTATATATAATATATATATATATATATATATATATATATATATATATATATATATATATATATATATATATATATATATATATATATATATATATATATATATATATATATATATATTATATATATATATATATATATATATATATATATATATATATATATATATATATATATATATATATATATATATATATATATATATATATATAATATATATATATATATATATATATATATATAATATATATTATATATATATATATATATAATATATATATATATATATATATATATATATATATATATATATATATATATATATATATATATATATATATATATATATATATATATATATATATATATATATATATATATATATATATATATATATATATATATATATATATATATATATATATTATATATATATATATATATATATATATATTATATATATATATATATATATATATATATATATATATATATATATATATATATATATATTTATATTATATATATATATATATATATATATATATATATATATATATATATATATATATATATATATATATATATATATATATATATATATATATATATATATATATATATATATATATATATATATATATATATATATATATATATATATAGCAAAAGTAAATGCATTTGTGGCATTGTTTTACCCTTTAAAAAGTATTTTTAACTTTTATCTTCAAATTCGTGGTTTAACACCCTAGCGATGCATTAGAATACACCGATAAGTGATAACACACTCGAAAATTAAAGTGTTTACAAAAATGGCTTCCCATTACGACGAAACCTAATTAACTTTTAATCTTTTTATACTGTGGGTAAATAGTACAGTAATTGCAATGTTATATAGTTAATTAAATGTAATTGAAATTGGAGGGAAATTGGAGCTTGGTTGGAGTGAGTATCGTATATCACGTGATTTTTGAATAGAAATGAATCCCGGTATCAAGTATCCATTATCGGTATCAGATTCGGAATAGGGTCCGATTTCTTTATTTATAAACGATACACAACATTGCTAAGTGCAGGTACACACATGCAACATTTCAAATTCATTAAAAAAAATAATCCTTAATTAAAAAGTACCATTATCCAAACTTTTATAACAGTGTATTTCATTACTTGGTATATATTTTTACTCTGATTATACCACAATGGAAATAATATACTGTATATATATATTTTTTTTTTTATTTTTTTATGCAATACACCATTTCCCGCATGATGCAGGGTGGAGTCAATTGCAGAAATTTGACATTCCTGCAATTGTACATGGGAATAAAACCTGGTTGAAAGGGTTCCCAGTCCTTAAAACCATGCAAAGAGCTAATCTTCATCTGATTCGACTGCGACGAAATCATCATTCATTATTGATCAGAGGTTACTTCTAACTTAATTTTTTTTTCTTTTAAATATTTAATTTTCAATTAATTGTCGAAAGAACTTTTCACCGAAATATATGTTGCTTCACAATTTATTTATGTTTTTAATTTTTTTAATTTACTATTAAAAAAATACTGAAATAATAAAACGAAATATTAAATTTTTTCTTTTACCTTTGGTCAATAATCTCGCAAAACTCCACAAACTCTGCAACCTCAGGGAGAAGATCTTTAAGCTACATATTCAATAGCCTTCACTTTTCTTCCTTTCTCTTCTCCTCTCCTCTCTTCTCTTTTTTCTTCTCTTCTCTTCTCTTCTCTCCTCTTCTCTTCTCTTCAGACTTCCTTGTGGTGTTCCTAACTTTTCTTCTTCCCATCTGCTTCCAAACACATCCTCTCTCGACGGCAGCCGAATCGTATATATATATATATATATATATATATATATATATATATATATATATATATATATATATATATATATATATATATATATATATATATATATATATATATATATATATATACTGTTTTATAGATATTTTTTTTCTCATACACTTAATTGTTGAATCATATAATTTAATGTTTTCAAACAATAATTAAATATATTTTATATTATCATATGAACTAAATAATAAATAAGAAATTAATAAAAGATAGATAGGCCTAACGTACAAAATTTTCGATTAATTAAGGGAATGTCTTAATGATATTCTTTGAAATTCAAAATTTTCAAACTTTTTTTATCAGAAGGTAAATTTAGTTCTCAGAACCCCACGGTCCGGAATATTATTCACCCTTATGTACGCTTTACTATATAAAAAAAATTCATGAAAAGCCTTAAAATATCCAGTTAAAAATAAAAACAATTTAAAATAATTTAAAATGTTTTTAGTTCCAAATAGGATGGCTCAAGACAGATTTTTTCGTACCGCGCCACGTGTTGTACAACACTTTTTTTAAAAAATATTTTTACAACTACAACCATTTTAAAGGTGTGTACTGGAACAAACTGATAAGAGCTACTGTAGAAACCTTTCTCCAATCAAGGTAAAATTAAGGTAAGGGTTAAACGTCACAGTTCTCTTTGCAAGTGGTTCACTTGCTCTGAACTCATGATAGCCTGAAGGGCAGGATATTCCCTTCGTTGGTGAGGTTCTCTCTCAAAAAAACAAACAAGGTAAGACATTGTACCTTCACCGGTGCGTCGGCCAATCTTAGTTCCAAGCCTACTTACGAGTACTTTTCTAAGCCTAGCAAAATTTCATTACCGAAAATGTGAATAGATCCAGTTTTATATAAACTCTGTCGAAACGAAAAATACTCTATATCTGTAAGCTAAAAATAACTAAATAAAATATATTGTAACCCAAATATATTGTAAATACAGTAACCCAAAGTTAACCAAGGAAGACTATCACATGTTCTAAAACTTGATATTTAAGCTCATAGACTTTTTACTTTTATTAACTGGGTAAAGATTAAGAAGTTGTCTGACCTTCGCTATATGGAAATATCGATATATGGAAACATCGATATATCAGTGTAAATTTTTTGACATTTGTATTATATAGCTTTCTTTTCATTTATGCTTATTATTATTATTATTATTATTATTATTATTATTATTATTATTATTATTATTATTATTATTATTATTATTATTATTATTATTATTATTATTATTATTATTGTTATGATTATTATTATTATTTATTATTATTATTATTATTATTATTATTATTATTATTATTATTATTATTATTATTATTATTTAGTTTTCCAGCGTACTTAGTTCGAAATATCATAACCTGAACGACTGAAGTTTGCCGTGTGATACAGGCCTAACCGATAGATGGAAAATTTCAAAATATCGATATAAAAATATCGGTATACAAGGTCAGACAACTTCTTAACCTAAGCCTATTAACTGTAACGAGATGGTGCGGTGGTATATGCTTCCTATAGTAACATTGACCCTATATATATATATATATATATATATATATATATATATATATATATATATATATATATATATATATATATATATATATATATATATATATATATATATATATATATATATATATATATATATATATATATCGACAAACGTATGAGTAAATATAAGTAATAATTAGAATTGAGAAAGACTTGTACAAATAAAATGTAAATCAATGTTCCAATAATGATCAATATGACACGTATATGTTAGGCTTAGTTGGGGGAAAGGGAGAGACTAGGAGGTGGGGGGGAGGAAGAGAAGAAGTGGAATTGGTCGCAAAAATAAATAAAATTTTAATTTTAGTAAATTAATTTTTAATAGAGTTAATAATTTAAAACAACAACAACAACAACAACTTAATTTTAAAATAGGAAAAAAAAGTCAAAAATTAAATGAATAAATTTAAATTTAAGAAATTTAATTAATAAAAAATATACATAATTGATATATATATATATATATATATATATATATATATATATATATATATATATATATATATATATATATATATATATATTATATATATATATATATATATATATATATATATATATATATATATATATATATATATATATTGGTCTGATTTCTCGATATATCGAAAGACCTATTTATCGATAATAGCTGTAATATAATATGTAATGCAAAGTAGACTAACTAAATCTACACTGCAAAAATTGTCCTAACGAATCGTTGGGACAACTTAAGTGACAAAATGTCCCAATAAAATTTTCAATAGAGAAAAGACATGTTAAGCATAAAAAAGTCGCTTCACCGATTTCTTTTCTAAAAAGAAAATAACTGAAATAATTTTGTTGTGACATTTTTGCCACTTGTCACAACGATTTCTTTAGGACAATTTTTGCAGCATAACCATAACCAGACTATAAATGTATACTAATAACTAACATTTATTATTTTTAAGTTATAGAAATATCGACAATTATTTTTTTAAGCGATATCAAAATCGATATATCGATTTAAATATCGATATATTGAAGATCAGACATTTGCTTAATCAAAGCCGTAGTCTATATGTTATTACTTAAACATAACACTTCTTGCGAAATCATCTGCATTTCCTGCAGAATGTAATAACTCTCACTTGGCTTAGCAACATCATATATATATATATATATATATATATATATATATATATATATATATATATATATATATATATATATATATATATATATATATATATATATATATATATATATATATATATATATATATATATATATATATATATATATATATATATATATATATGTGTGTGTGTGTGTGTGTGTGTGTTGAAGGGCCCTAATAGTTATTATTTTAGCTACCACATCAACAAAAGATTTTACTTCTATTGACTTGCTGCACATAAAAACAATTATGTGACACACACACACACATACACACGCACATACACACACACACGCGCGCACACACACAATTAACAATGTTTATTGATCGCCAACAGTAAAAATTTGGGTCATCTTAAAGATGTCGCTTTCTGAACAAAGGACTTAAAAATTAACATACGACTTTATTAAACCAATGTGTTTTTTTTTTGTTTTATGTCCACATATGTCTTATGTCTACGTATGTCTTATGTCCACGTATGTCTTATCTCCACGTATGTCTAAAAATAGATTTTTATTTACAATGAAGATCTTGTTTTACTCGGATCTTTCACATATTATCGGATATTCTTGATCTTATGTCCACCTATGGGAACTACGCAGGTCACATATGGGTTTTTTTCAGCACATAGGCGAAAATCGTATAGGTAATGACATATATCTTAAAAGCAAATAACCTATATAGGATGGATTTAATAAATTTTGATTTAAGAGGTGCACAAAGTTACACCTATCATATATATATATATATATATATATATATATATATATATATATATATATATATATATATATATATATATATATATATATATATATATATATATATATATATATATATATATATATATATATATATAAAACAAATTAAATAATAAATAATAATTAAATAAAAAATCTGTTTGTAGTATGTCCTTTGGGAAGGAATAGTTATTTAACCTTTGTAGATTGTATACTATAGTAGGGTTCCCTACCCTGTGCCCGCGAGCCCACATGTGCCCACTACTAGGTGTTATTTTTACCACGTGAATTATGTTGCATAGTGAAAAAGATTTTTTTTTTTTCGTTCTGTGTTTTTTAAATTGGACATCATACGAGTATGATGTATGACATGATGTATACATGATGTATGACAAAAGTACACATCATTTATATGTAAGAAATCGTAAACATGTCAGTGACTGGAAACAGGACGAACTAGAATGATTTATATACCTGTCACTCGCATGGAACTTCAGACATAAAAAGATGGTGCAATGAGAGACACGAGCACAGACAGTCCTACACCTCATACCAATCTTTGATGATTGTTTACGATCGGGACTTATCCTCTTACGCTCCCAACTATGAACAATTAGCAAGTGTTTTTTTTTTTTTTTTTTTTTTGTTTTTTTGAGAGCGGACCTCACTAACGAAGGGATATGCCCTCCTTCCAGGCAGACAAAATACTGCCCTTCAGGCCATCACGAGTTTAGAGCGAGCGAAACACGTTCACAAGCAATGAGAGCTCGTGACACTCTAAATTAGCAAGTGAAAAACCATGTCAATGATAGAACTAATTTTTTTACTTTTTATTCTAAGTTTGCTCTATATATATATATATATATATATATATATATATATATATATATATAATATATATATATATATATATATATATATATATATATATATATATATATATATATATATAATATATATATATATATATATATATATATATATATATATATATATATATATATATATATATATATATATATATATATATATATATATATATATATATATATATATATATATATATATATATATATATATATATATATATATATATATATATATATATATATATATATATATATATATATATATATATATATATATATATATATATATATATATATATATATATATATATATATATATATATGTACAATGATGATGTTTTATTTAACTATTTTGAAAATGTCTTTAAAATATGAGGAAAAGAAAAAATAAGTCCTGATAAAAGTTAGACATCTGCTCGATCGTATTTAATTTAAGTGAATGCGGATCTTCCAAAGGTTTTGAATACAGATATGAAACTTCCACATCATCACTAATATTCTGAAACACAAGAAAAATTAATTAAATTTGAAAACAATTTCAAATAATTTTGGAAGTAATTTTGCTTTTAATTAATCTGAAACTCTATATGAATGAAGATCAAAATCGAAAGCGAATTCCTTGATATTACTAATAGTCCACTAATTTATGACGGATGGTCGTAGTCGTGTGCACCATGATCTTTTCTTTTTTCGTTTCGCATCAAAATAACCAAACAAAATCGAGCCACTGAGTTTCATCAAATTGCCAGGAAATTGGAGACACAATCTGAAATTGTTACAATAAAATTCAGGTTATTTTTTTGGATATAAAACAAAGAGTGTTGCTCTGATTAGGAAGGATTAGTACAATCGTTTTAAAACATGTCCGAGTATCAGGAAGAATGAAGCAATAACCTGAATTTCTCGTAAATTTTTCACATACAAGAATCCTGAAACGACTGAGAAAACGAGATAAGTAATTTTGGAAAAGAAGCTTTATAATATTGAAGAAATCTAAAAATGATCATTATATTGCTTTATAACAGGCTTTCCCCAAAAGGGATTCAAATGGACCCCCGGGAAACCGCAAAAGCTTTGAGGTGGTTCTGAAAGGGAAAATGTTTTTTTCGGGGCTCCATAATTTGAACCTCTGCTTCATAAGAACGTTACGCAAGATGCACGCTCGCTTTAAGTTTTTCTCAGTTAGACAATATTAATTTCCATCGGAGAGATGGAACACTAAATGGCTATCTGTGGACGTATCACATCTTGATTCACCGGACTCGCCTAATTGAAGTCATGGCTCGCTCACGATTATAAAATAAATCTCTTCAGGCTAA
>SEYY01000927.1:40000-62500 GCA_009176605.1 Armadillidium nasatum
ACATTTGCATCCCACATAAGATGTTGCTCCCTCATTGTCACCCATTTCCCTACCATATTCATCTTTCTCACTACTTTTTCAAGAATAAATTAAATATAACCGGAGACGTTACACAACCCTGTCCTAGACTATTATTTACATTAAAACTCTCAGTCTCTATTGTGTTTACTCTCACTCATGCTCTACTATTTATTTTATAATGCTCTAATATATATATATATATATATATATATATATATATATATATATATATATATATATATATATATATATATATATATATATATATATATATATATATATATATATATATATATATATATATATATATATTCATTACACCATATCCCGCAAGATGCAGAGTGGTGACGGCTGCAGAAACTACATGTTCCTACAACCGTACATGGGATGAGTATCCTGGTAAAAAAGGTTCCCAGCCTTTATATACAGTATATATATATATATATATATATATATATATATATATATATATATATATATATATATATATATATATATATATATATATATATATATATATATATATATATATATATATATATATATATATATAGTATATATATATATATATATATATATATATATATATATATATATATATATATATATATATATATATATATATATATATATATATATATATATATATATATATATATATATATTATATAATTATAAAATCAAATTTATATAAAAATCGAAGAATTAAAAATAAATAAAAATATTATATATATAATATATATATATATATAATATATATAATATATATATATATATATATATATATATATATATATATATATATATATATATATATATATATATATATATATATATATATATATATATATATATATATATATATATATATATATATATATATATATATATATATATATATATATATATATATATATATATATATATATATATATATATATATATATATATATATATATATATATATATATATATATATATATATATATATATATATATATATATATATATATATATATATATATATATATATATATTTTATTTTTTTTCTTGATCGATTGGTATAGTTTCTAAAAACTTTTGACCCATGTCAAGATTATCTCTTATCTATATTTTAGCAGTTGTCAAATCATATTTTTTAACAGTTTGTCGGCTTATAATTTTTGGTGGGTATTATTACATGTAAATTTCCTTTCTAATGCGAGATAAATATGGGTGGCATATTTTTTATCATTAGTTAGCAGCCTAGTCAAGTAGTTGTTTTTTGTTTTTTTATTTAGGTTGATACAAGATTTGAAGAGAAACCTGTTAAAATATATAGTAAAATTTGTGTACATTAAAGAGTTTGGGTGGTTAGATATGGATGGAATTTTTACCAACTGTCACCAAAGTTTACCTTGATGAAGACCAAAGTTTACCTTAAAAAGTAGTTACAGGGAACTTTTAAAATTCCCTTCCTATTTGTGTGGATCTTAATTTCGTGAGGTTCCTGAATATTTTATATTTTTACTTGGGGGTTGATGAGCTCTTGGAAAACATATTATAATTTTAAAGATGAATTAATATGTGACATAATGCATATTATAGGCTATGTCATATGTCAAAACTTTTATTCATTATTTGTATATATATATATATATATATATATATATATATATATATATATATATATATATATATATATATATATATATATATATATATATATATATATATATATATATATATTTTCTCATTTTAATAGTTTAACCAACTTTAGTGTCCTCAATACGACAATCTAACTTAGAAAACCAGTCTGAACTCAACCTAATCTTCCTATCTAACTTACCGTTTCTGTGTAACCTATTAAAGCTAAACAATTTCCTAAACAAGCCTAACATAAATTAGGCTAGGTTAAGTTTGATTAAATTCTCTCATAATAATATTCGTCATAATGAGAATAAAAATAAGTTGATAATTATTCTCAAATCTTGCCTCTTCATTTCTTGATATTTTACATCTTCATCAATCCCGCTATTAAAAGCTTCTCATTAATATTCAATATAGTTAACATTATTATTGACCCTATAGTATCCTTGCACAGTATCCATAGGAGAAGTATAACATGTCTTGCAGCAATTTCTATAACAAATTTAAACTGTTCTTTAGAAAGTTGGTCTTAATTTTATTCCTTTTACTTTTAGAGGAATATTCACTGTATGGCTCCTTATACTAGCTATATATATATATGATATCTGCCAAAGTGTAACTTTTTTTAACATATTTAATATGGTAGTGAATACTATCTTAACATATTTGTTACTTCTCCATATTTATAAATCTCATTTGTTAGAGATTTTAATTTTTCATTAGCAATATCTCCTAGAACATTCAGCATTTTTACAGTAATTTCACTCAGTTATTACTTTTGCAGTTTTCATTTTAATAATAGCAGCTTCACTTATATAATTGGTCATCTTGTAGTAGTGGACATGCAAGGTATCTTTGGTTGATCAGTAAATAATAAAGGTGTACTGGAATTCCTTTCCAGTCAGTTTTTTTTTCAGTTCTGGCTGGAATTTTGAAAAATTCTTGTCAGAACTGGAATTACAAATTTACTTCTGAGAAAAAATTTGCTAGAAGTATTTTATTTTACATAAAACATTGCTCATTTTTTAACAAAATATAATAATAGCCTTGCAGCATTCAAATTCATATTGCCTACCTATTTTTTAAAAAAAAGTTTACTCAAATACCTCATAATGTACAATAATTAGATATTCCCATTAAATTAAAATTTAATTTCCAAAATTGAATTTGTGAATTCTTTTTATATATATTGAAAATAAAATTAAAACTACACATGCTTTCGAGACTGTATCCAGGTCTCCTTATTCGAGTGAGTTCCAATAAAAGAGTGAAGAAGGCAATAGAAAAAAAGGTTAATACAGAAGATGAAAAACTAGCAACCATGCCCAAAAATTAATCTAAAATTATCATAAGTACTTTTAAAAAAACCAAAAAAAAAACCTCGGACACTATTAGTTTCTCTGACATATATTTTATTACAATCATCTCACTTTATTCTATAAACCCCCACATTCTCATTTCTTTCCCTCAATATACGCTTCAAATTTTTTTTAACATACCAGGCACTGAATGGACCAAATTCACATTTTTGGGAATGTGTTTTTTAAAACCCTCTGCATTATTTAGACTTCCTGATAAACCAAAATATTTCTTAAATTGAAAAGTTCTCTAATTTTAGGATAATAAAATTTTATTTTCTCATCTTTCAGAGCTCTTTTTTGAAATACCCAAATTTTGTAGAAGCTTCAGCTTTGCCAAACTGGGTTCTGCAAAATTGTAGCTTTGGTGCATCCTTATATATATATATATATATATATATATATATATATATATATATATATATATATATATATATATATATATATATATATATATATATATATATATATATATATATATATATATATATATATCATAGTATCCTACAATATCTATTCTCTGTGATACTAAAGACTTCTTTCTTTGTAGAATATATAATAATATTTATAGATATTCTCTTTGCTGCAACTTTCTGGCGCTTTACCAAAATATCAACTCTGCCTTCTCTCTTCCCTTTCTTCTCTTGCTTCCACTGATGACTCAACAGCTAAATTACTTTCTGTAAAGGCTAAACTCTTGGCTCAAACCTTTGCCTTTAAGTTCACTTTAATTGACTCTTGTCGTTTATGCCTAAAATAGTAATTTCTTTTAAAAATATATTACACCTCTCTCTTAAGGAAGTAATAACAATCTTTATAATGTTTCTCCTGTGGTTCTCAAAACTTGGACTTCTGAGGTTGCTTTCTGCCTTGATAAACTATTTTTCTGCCCATCAATTTGACCTTTCTTTCCTGCTGGAAGTTTGTGCTTATTCAACTTCTTTCAAAAAAAAAAATTAAGACCTCTCTCAATCCTTTAACTAAATTATCCTTATGCTTAACTTTATTATTAAAGTTTTTAAATTTATCTTAAATATGAAGATTAGGAAACCTGTTAATTCTTCTAATCTCATCTTAGATCACATCTTTAATATGGTTTCTACAAAGAACATCTGACTGGTGATTTTTCCCTTTTCTTTTACACTTGATAGTCCTTGTCTTCTACATTTTGTTAAATCTTTTATTGTGATGGTGGTAAATATCGAAAGCTTTTGATAAATTGAAACAAAACTTTGATTTGCAAGTTTTCATCTTTGAAGTCTAATAAATTGTAGAGATTCTGAGATAATGATTAGTTGTTCTATAATAGTTCTAGTTGTTGAAGATGACTACTATTACTCAATAGGGTATTCTCTAGTATTCTATTTTTTCTAGTTTTCATTGACGTATCACATCATCATCTATTCACTCTTTTACTGATGATTTTACCCTTCATTTCACTCTTAATTTTGATATGTTTTCCACATATTCATAATTAGCTTTCATTAGAATATTGTTTGTAGAGGAATTGACTACTTATTCTGTAATTTTAACTGAGGCAGAGAAAACATATGGTAGTTGTTTTCCATATGTTAAGAACTTGAATCTTTCATGTATCTACTCAACTTGATCTTTCATATAAGTACAGTTCCTTAAAAATTTCAAAAACATGGAAGTCAAACTTTCCTCAGTTCTTTATATTTTTGATATTTCTTTTTTATCATTCTTGGATGAATCACATTCTCTTACAAAACTAGCTTCCAAGAGGATACGCACCCTAAGGAACTTTCAAAACTATTTTTCACCCCAAGTTACTTGTTGTTTTTAAGGGTATCATATATCCTTATATGGAATATTCATCACAAATCTGTGTTGGTTAAACTATCACAGCTCTTCTTGAAATGGTGGAGTAAGGGATTTTTGCCTTGCCAATTCCTACAAGTTTACTCTCCTGAATTCTAATCATGCATCTTCTTCTTTGAGAAGAGCTTTGGAGACTTGTCTTCCACAGTGTCTTGACTTCTAATGTTTATGCTCTAACTATAACTAATTTAAAAGATGTTTTTATTTTCTTGGTATTAGTTAACTTATAGTAGGAAATAACACAAGAGCTCTAAATTGTTTAATATTTAAATCTACCAAATATATATTATATATATATATATATATATATATATATATATATATATATATATATATATATATATATATATATATATATATATATATATATATATATATATATATATATATATATATATATATATATATATATATATATTTTATCTTTGTTTTTCAGATTATAAGTATTATTTTTTATATTTAGAATAAATATTTAATATAGTTTGATCTTTATGCAATCAGATAAATATGGAAGTAACAGAAATAGTGGAAAAACATATGGAAGAAAGTGACACTGATATTCCGGACAATGTTATATACATTATTTTTCCAGAAGGGACACAACAACAACTTTTACCAATTGATAATTTGGAATTAAATAATTTTGATCAGTCGAGTATTCCGGCAAGTCAAGGAATTTTACCCTCTAGTGAATTATTTTCTCCTGATATTATTAGTGCAGATACGTCTATTAATTTAAAGGAAAATGAAAACCTTGAATTAGCCAATTTGAATTGTACGCTTGAAAATAACTACAGGATTGATGTTGAGACACAGACAGATTTTAGCAATACTTCAGACAAAAATGTGGATGTTGGAAAGTACTCTGGAAGACAGGATCAGAGTTTCCTCTCTAATGATATTGAAGGTTAGTCTTTATTGTGTAATATTATAGATATTTGAGTTAAATTTTTATCATTTAACATAACGATCAAATTTGTTGGTCAGTAATAAATATTTATAGAGCTGCTAATTAATAGGTAGTCTGAATCAGAATAGAAATCATTTGAATTTTGATAACAGGAATCGGAACCAGATATTGATTAGCTTTTAACCAATTTCATAGCTGTGCTATTTCTTATTTTAATATAGATTATATATATGACTATTTTAAATTGCTTTTCAAAGTTATGAAAAGAAGTAATAATAATAATAATAATAAAATTTGAAGTTGTAATACTCAGGGTTGCCATTTAATACATAAATTTTTTACTTAGGATATGAAGGAATTGAGGAAAATGTACTGATGTAAAAGGTGGAAATCCTAATGATAAAAATATAAATTAAAATTGTCAGTTTCATTTATTTAATGTTTTTACAATTTTAGTATTTAAATATTTTGGGGGCATAATTAATTATTAGACTCAAAATATGTGTATAAAGTTACAGATATTGGCAGACATTTAACTATTAAGTTAATTTAATTTGAATATTTGTCTAAAATTCTACAGGCACACAAAATATAATGCAAATTTAAAAGGTTAAAAATTCATCCAAACACTTATCCACTGTAATTGTAACCTTACATATAATTTGATTTTAATCATTATATTTAATCTCATAAACTATATTGAGATATATCTTGGGTGTACTGGCAAAATTAACCAAGTTGAAAAAACCCAAGTTTGTGTGAAATCACAATTTAAAGTTCTAAGTATTAAGAAAAATCAGGATTTAAATAATAAAACCAAGATAGAAAAAATGTTTCAATGTGAATGAAATATTAAATCCTGATTTTTCGTACTACTTAGAACTTTAAATTGTAATATAACACAAACTTGGAAAATTGACTTTGTCAATTTTGCCAGTACACCCACGAAAATGTTAAAAAATTTATAGGTATTATTAAAGAATGTGAAATACACATAAAACATCAATTTGGGAGCTGATTATAGTTCAACATTTTTTAGTAAAGAGATGATGGGTGGGGGATGGAATTTTCTGCATGTATTTAAAAAAATGGGATCTATAGAGTATAATTAAAATGTTTTTAGTTAACTTTCATATTTTAATCGATATTTTTTTTAATGAGAACAGTATATTACTTAATAATAATAGTAATAATAATGATTTACATTTTGTAAATTTAAAAAAAAAAACGTATCTTTCAGATAATATCTTGAGTGTCGGTGATGACCATGAAAGAATGGAGGAGTTGGATGTTTCCTTGCAATCCTTCTTGAATTGTGATAAATCTTCTCAAATCTCAATAGAAACTCTAAATTTTGAATATGAATGCGGATTGGAAGGCGTTATTGAAAAGTCTAGTAACGCATCTCATGTAAAGTGAATCTCCTGAGAAGCCACCCGAGAATCGGAAATGTAAAAAGAAAAAGAAATCTCCTTCAGTTATGAATTTGAAGTGTGATCACTGCTCGGAACAATTTAAGACCTTCTGTAGTCTACAGAAGCACTCCAAAACTGTACACAATTCCGATGAATTTTCATTTCCTTGTAACTTGTGCAATCAGTCGTTTACAAGACCGCATAACTTGCTGCGACATAAAGAAACGAGACACGCGGAAGGAGAGAAAAAATATGTCTGTGAATTTTGCAATCGTAAATTCGGTCGACAGGATATTTTTGCTTCTCATCTTCGACTAATTCATGGTAAAAATAAAAGTGATTCGGAAGATTCAGATTCAGTATATCAATGCTCATCGTGTAAAAAGTTCTTCACAAAACTTCACAATTATATGAAGCATCAGAAAGGAAATTTAACTTGCACCAAATGTTCTGAAACATTTGCTTGCAAGAGAAGCCTGAGGAATCACCTGAATAAGAGACATTCTGTTACATGTTCTATCTGTGGGAAGATGTGTCCAAGCAAGCAGCAGATGTATGCCCATAAACTTACACATGCCCCGAAATTTAAATGCGAATATTGTGGCAAAGGTTTTGTTTGGGAGTCTCAGTTCACTGTTCACTTAGCAACTCACACAGGAATTCGACCCCTTAACTGCGATATTTGTGGTAATTCATTTGCTCATCCTAACGCCGTGAAAAAACACAAATGGCAAGACCATACGGAAGCTAATAAAAAGCATCGTTGTCCTGTTTGCGGCAAAGGGTTTGTCTATAAATCTAAACTTAATGCTCACGTTCGTATTCATACTGGAAAGAAACCATTCCCTTGTCAAAGATGCTCTTCATATTTTTCCCAGAAACACAATCTAGCAGCTCATATGAAGATTGTACATGGTTTGGTCTTTAAATATTTGGAAGAGGATGATGAGGAAGAAGAGCAAGTTCCAAAATCAAAAGAGACCGCCAAGTGTGATGAAAAAGCAATAAAAGAATCCACGAATGAGTCACTTACAGTTGAAACTCCTTCGGGAGAAGAGCAAAATGAGAACTTTCAATATTTTTCCTAATGACATGGTAATAGATGATAACGAACCTATTTATCAGATTCTTTATACCTATCCTAATGAAGAATCTTCAGTCTTGTTCCCTTCGTCTGTAATAATATAATCTTCACCTTCGTGAAGATTTGAATATGTACTGTAGATCGCTACCTCGTTCTATCTTGGCGTTGTTAGAAGTTTAAAACTGAATATTTGTCTCAAAGGTACCACATATTATTTGTTTTGTTTTAAATCCTTTGTGGTTTTAAATAGTAGCGAGATTCGCATTAGGTAATACCCAGTAGATGCCCTTCCCTAATTTTGGATCCTTGTACCTGATTGAAATGCCAAAGATTTTAATTTCTTAGAATATGGTTTCCCAAATTGGCTTCTGTGGAGCCTTTTGCGTTTATCATCATTATTGAATAAAGTTAGGATACTTTTTTACATTTTATATATATATTATATATATATATATATATATATATATATATATATATATATATATATATATATATATATATATATATATATATATATATATATATATATATATATATATATATATATATATATATTTTTATATTTTGCATATATATTTTATATCTAATTTTTATATTCATTTTTTTTTTTGTTTTTGTTTATGAATTTTTATTAATAATAGGTGTCATTCCTCATGACTGGCGAGGCTAGACACACTGCGTGGACGAAAATGCTAAATTTTTTTCCTGTTCATATTTAATTTTATAATGCAATTTCTTTTGATGGACCTCTGATATTGGTTGGTGGTATTTGTAAACTTAAATACTCAATTTGCAAACCTTAGGAATTTCTTTTTGGTTCTGGAGATGGTTCCTGAGGGTTTTTTATTTAAAATATTCTTGTGTTTTATTCTGATTTAAATGAACGGGATACTTTAAAAATGGCAAAAGTTAGTTTATGTAATTTTGAGTTAGTATAGTGCAAGTTTCGCTCTCTTACTGCCAAGTGGGTTCGTGAAGACCAGAATATTTGTTTTTGTTCTATCTGTAATCTTTTTTGTAGACATTCTCTCCATTTTAATTTTATATGCTTTAGTTCAGGAAAAAATCTTTCTTTTTTTCTTTTAAGATATTTTAAAATGCCTCATATAAAAAAGTATTAAAGATGGAGACGAGTACTGTGGGGATATATATATATTTTTTGTACATGTTAATTAAATACTTCCCTCTTTAGAGTTAAACTGTTGCATTTCTAGTCATCTCTTCGTATGCCTTAGTCCTCACTGGTATATTTTCAAGAGTTCTTTCCAATCCTTCGATATCCCATGGCCTCGTCTCTTATTAGTAATTGACTTTTTGGGCTTATTTGATACTAAGTCTTGTTGGAAGACCGCATTAATTGAGGCTATATATATATATTATATATGTATTTTTTTTTTGGGGGGGGGGGGGAAATCATGAGTGTTTGCAGTTGACCTTTTAGGTTGTGCGCCCCATTGAAGCGACTGTAAGCACTAAAACGTTGAAGATAATCATATGTGATAACCGATATGAAAGGTATATTTTTTTAACGTCTAAAGAAATGATTGTAAAATTTTTAATGGTCAGTTATTTTCACAGTCCCACTATTATCTTTTATACCTTAAATTAATTTACTTATAAGGTCATTCGTTTCTTCTCTTACCATTGGAATATTCTTAGAGAGACGCAAACATTAATTGCAGCGCCGCATTAATACTTTCCTTCCATTTTATTAATGTGTAAATTTCTTCTTTTTCAAAAAAACTTTTGTTTTTAAGAATATTTATAGGTAAGCAGAAGAGTACGATTTTCTAGTCATTCCATTTAGTTATAAAACAAAAAAGGAGGATCTAATTATGAGGGACTTGCAAAGCTTTGAGATTTATGAACTTTTCCAGTTAGTTACCAAAGAAACAATTTCCCAATTAGCTAAGTCTTGTAAACAATCTTTCACTCTATTTTGGGTATGTCAATTAACAACTTTTTTCTATTCTACCCAAAATTGTATAAAATCTTTAAATCATTTTTAGACAGACATCTATTTTTGCCCCCCTCCCCCCAAGTCTTTTATTACTTTATCTGAAAACAAAAAAAGCAAAAATGATTTTACATTCTTTATTTTTTATATAAAACCTACATTTATTAAAATTCGACTCAGTATTATTATTATTGAGTATAACAAATGAAATTGGTAACAAGTTCACAATTAGATTGAAATGTATTACCACGATGGTTCTGCTGGTTAAAAATTTGGGAAAACCATACCTAGAAAGAGCAATACCATTATTGTTAACGCATCGTTTGCACTGTTAGAAAGCAATTAGTAAATGTAATAAAGTTGAAACTCGTGTTTAGATGCCAAATATTAATTAAGGTGTCTAAGAAAATTTTGCTTATTTTTTGGGGTCACTTCTGATGGGGGGATAGGTATACGCATTATAGTTTGAATGTGTATTTACGATTGTTAATTTAATAGTTGGCTATTTAAAAGTATAACTGGGGAGGACTTGCAGCACTTTTTGAAGATTGAAAAACTTTTCGATGTTATAATTCTTTGATAGAACTGGTACAAAGATTGACATCCTCGCGAATGTTTAATTTGTGATCGATATTCCTATCGTATTGGTCAGCTGAATGTTTTTAAGGTCTATTAGGATAACAGAACTGTTAAAAAAATAGTTTCCTTCCTCCAGTTCTGGTTCGAATTGGCCTCCTATTATATTAGAGCTTTCTTATTAATGACAATAAAATTGTTTTAAAAAAATGCGCAAAATTTTCTTAGACATCCCAATACTGTACTGCTTTTATTAGCAGAGATTGTTACAAAAAAATGTTTTAGTCAATTAGAGGCCTTTATATTGTATTTAATTTATATATTTATTCATTTAATAGATTTTGTTTATCCATTTAAAATAAATTGTTGAAGCAGTTTTTTTTTTATTGTTTTTATTAAAAGCTAACTGCATTAGTTGCTAATATAAGTTTTTTCATTTTCCTTTTTAGTTTTAAATATGTCCGCTGTCAAGAATGTTCAATATGAAACTTGTGAACTTGGTAAAAACTTTAGTTTGGAAATATAATAGCAACTTGTGAATCTGTTTTTGACTTTGGAATTAAAGGTGTATGTATTTTTGGTACTATTCCAGGGGCAATATAACCCGTGATCCAATCGAGGTAAGAAGAGACACGAGTATACACGCCAAATTTTCCACATCCGCTTCCAAAACTAACGATGCCAGCTATTGTGTGTTCACAGGGTATATCAGTCTCGTTAACCCTTGCTTGTAAAAGCAGTGGTCCACCGCTGTCTCCCTAAAAAGAAAATTTATCAGTTTTTCGGGCCTCTTTTTTTTTCCCCAGTACTAATTAAACAAGACGTGTCTTTGAACTTACCTGACAGGAGTCTTTTCCTTCCTCTCCTGCGCAGATTTGTTCTTCCGTTATTCCTCTTGGAATAAGTAGGGCATTATCACGCTTCAGGTCTTCCCAGCACTTTAGCCTTTCTATGACTGGAATATTTACTTTCTGGAGAGTCGGAGTTACTTTGAAGTCAGCTGTAATAAAGAAGTTATTAATGTCAATCAGAAAATCTGGGAATATCTAATTTACAAATTTTACCAAATAAGATTTTCTACATATCTAAAACATACAAACTAAATAGTTAATAGTTCTTGGAATATAAGCATTACAAAACCTATTTATTTGCTTTTCAAACTTCAACTTCTAATCTATCAAATTTCGCAGACATTCTATTCAGCAAGTTTATTTAAACTTGGGAGGAAAAATCAATTTTATCCACCTAGCAACACCCTGATTAGAAGTAACCCAGACGTCTCTTACGACGGAAAATAGAGAACTATTTTAAATGAAATAAAGTTATTACTATAGTACCTTCAAACAATTAAAATTTGGAACTTGTCCTACAATACCAAGATTCCTCGATCTTTAGTTCATAATTGTCACATAGTTTCATTAAATCCTGTATACATTTATTTATTTTTCTGTAAAGAATAATCTGTTTAAGAACTTAAGTTTTCAATCTCCCCAGCTCGATCTTTCCTCACTGTTTCAAAACATTTAGACGGGTCAATGTGTATTTAGATACTTGCACTCTACAAGAGAAGGTTTACAGATTTTTCCTTCATAACATGGATGACTTAATGCTGGTTGGTATTATTTAAACTATTACTACGTTTGTTTTTCTATATGTTCAGTAAGATTAAACAAAGAAATCAGTTTTCGAAAAGGAAACAGAAAATATAGCTGGTTCAAAAATTATTCCTTGAATTTTCGGTTTTTCTTAAAATTATACATTTGAAATTAATTTGAAAGGTGACCATTCAATTTTATTACAAATTCGCCTTATTTACTGTTTTAGGTATAGCTTCTTCAGTGCAAATTGAAACAGGTTTACGAGTACCTATTTTTCTCTGAATTCGATCTAACGCAAAATACATTAATAATAAGAGAAATAATAGAGGACTCTTTAACAATATGAATAACAATATTAATTCTAGCGGAATTAAGATCTACGGTGCTTTCTAACTGATGAAATCTCTCTCTAATTGTGCTCAATGGTTCGACCTCTTTCAATCCTTCTCCTCATGTATGGCATATCAAATGTGCTTTCGACCATACACAATTGCGTCTAAGGGCTGTTCAGAAGTTATTATTTCCTTCATTCATTCATACACCACTACAGTCTCTGCACTATTTAAATAATCTTAGACTCATTTACAATTTGTAAGATTGCGACGACAAATGCATCTTTAAAAAGCCTCTGGGGGCATCTTCCAAAGTCAGTCCTTCATCCACTCACTCAATTTTCATTTAAGAGTAAGCAACCTCCAGCAAAGAAATTAGTGCCAGCCACGGATATGCTAAATGGTTTTGGTATACTATCCTCTTCATTACTCATGCAACATTTGCGGTCTTTATTCTAATTTCCTACTTCTGTTCTAAACAGAAATTATAGTGTTTGAGTGGTCAGAAAATCAACTTTATTTTTACCAGCTTCCTCTAACTGTCTTATTATCAATTCAAAGGAGAACATCGTAAATGTATACAACGACGTCTGTTCTTGAGTTCCCATTTTGGAATACCTTCAGGTTTAGGCTGTCTTGCCAAATTACAACTAAATTAATGTGTTCTTGTCTCTTTAATCTACAAACCACTCTATATTCTTCGACTACCAAACCTCTAAAACTGTAAACTATCATTCTGGATGATTTTAATAATTGTTCACCATTGTTAATGGCTTTCTTCAAATCTCTAAGATAATGCTGATGAATGCATTCTCTTTCTCTGTCCAGAATAAACCTCTAAGAACATAGACACCTAAGTTTTAGCCAATATCAAGATATAATGACTAGAAAAAAAGAGGTGGAAATTAGAATAATGATCAGGAATGTTGCAGAAATTAATGATGAATGAGGATCAAGTATCAAGCAAATAGGAAAGTCTTGGTGCCATAAACTCTATCATCAAAGGTCACAAACACCCAGGTGACTGTTCTAATAGTCACAGTCAAGGGCGCCCCTAAATAGTTAGTGATTGTGTAAAAGTCTGTGTGTGGAAAAAGGAGTGCCTATTGGAACAAGCCTATAGGCACTCCCGTATAGGGAGGCTAATGTATATATTTAAAATTTACTTGCTGTCGCGCTGGACATATCGAAAGCTTTCGATAGAGTCTGGCACCTAGTTTTGATTTCTAAACTTCTCTCTTTCGGAATTCATCCTTCTCTCTGATTTCCTTTCTGGTAGTTCGTTCTATAGCAGCTGTTGTAGACGGGCACCGTTCATCCTATAAATCTATTAATAGTGGTGTTCCTCAAGGATTTGCCCTATCCCAACACTATTTCTGCTTTTCAATAATGACCTTTTCTCTGTTACTTCATCTATCCACTCCTATGCCAATGACTCATACAGCTCTCCTTGAAAGGATGAAGTCTAGGGCTTTTCGTCTTATCAACTCTCTAGCTCTCACTAATTCTCTCCAGTCTCTTTCTGCCCGTCGAATTGTTGAGTCACTCTTTCTATACTATCGCTATTACAACGGACATTGTTCTTCTGAACTCTCTCGTCGCATACCTTCCTCCATTGAGAAGAGCTCGTACTACACGTCTTTCTACACAGTTTCATCCTTTTTCTGTCCAACTCTCTGACCCAAGACTTAACCGCTATGCTCAATCTTACATGTACCCTACTGGTAAAGTAATATAATATATATATATATATATATATATATATATATATATATATATATATATATATATATATATATATATATATATATATATATATATATATATATATATATATATATATATATATATATATATATATATATATATATATATATATATATATATATATAAAAACTAATACCGTATTGAATACGTCCCCATCCTGCAACTGTGAGAATTTTATCCGAAAAATCCTCTTCAGGGTATAAGGGAAGACATGCTGGCAAAACTCTCTTCGTGAAGATGACCTAATTTGACAAAAATAACGGGTCTTAATAGTAGTTTGGTACTTCCTAAGGACACACACACAGACACAGAGAGAGAGAGAGAGAGAGAGAGAGAGAGAGAGAGAGAGAGAGAGAGAGAGAGAGAGAGAGAGAGAGAGAGAGAGAGAGAGAGAGAGAGAGAGAGAGAGAGAGAGAGAGAGAGAGAGAGAGAGAGAGAGAGAGAGAGAGAGAGAGAGAGAGAGAGAGAGAGAGAGAGAGAGAGAGAGAGAGAGAGAGAGAGAGAGAGAGAGAGAGAGAGAGAGAGAGAGAGAGAGAGAGTTTGTGTTCCGCCGAACATTTTAGGTAAATTTTCGTTATTCGGACTTAGTTTGTCATTTACAATGTAAGTTTGCTTGAAAAGTTCGGGGAATAGATCGTGTGTAGCAGGAGTTAAACAGATCTTGTTCAAAATAGAGTATTATACATTTTTAATATTGATAAGATAGAAGTAAATTTTTAAATATTAAGGATGGTGTCCTTCCGGAGAAATCCCTCGGCCAGGGGTCCTTCGGCAGGTAAAAGTAAATGAGTTATCATTGACCCTTTAATATTCAATATATTCATGTTAAGTTGAAAAGTTGGAACTTTAGGTAAAATAAATAAAAATCCTGAAACACTTACTGGTTTCTCAAGTTTTAGCAACGCGATGTCATGGTAGGGCCTATTATACTCGGGATGAATAATGACATCACTAATTAGTATTAATTGCTCAACAGGGGCTTTGTTCCTTGTCTCTTGATGGAGGCTCATTCCATCAAACAAACCTGTAGGGATAGTGCCAACGATCCTATCTAATAGGGTTTCATCATTTTGAAATAAATCATGTTCTCCGAATCTTACTGCAAATTGATCTAATCTGAAAAAAAAAAAAATAATTATTGTGATGGGACGATATATAAATCGTCATCGTCAAAATCGGCATATTTTTCTCAATCGTTTAAATTTTTGAAATTTTAAACGTGTACGGGTAAATATAGGATCAAATACCCTTTGGTTCCATGGGGGTACTGATCCAGCAGACCCCAAACGGTAATTAAAATTGTGATTAATAGTACTTTAATATATTTATTAATAAAAAATAAATAAATATACTTACTCTAATACACAGTGAGCAGCAGTTAAAACGAAGTACTGAGAAATAAGAGTCCCTCCGCATTTCCATGTGATCCTTTTTATATTTGCACCGCTACCTAAAATTCCCTATTAATACATTTAAAAAAAAAAAATAAATAAAAAAATAAAAAAATAGGTAATAGGATATTAAGGACAATTTGTATAATAAATATTAAACTTCGGAATGCAAGTAAATTAATAATTTATATAACTAATTTAATTTATAATTATGAATATAATTAACAAATAAAAATAGGTGGGATTGCGCCCCCCCCGCAAAAAAAAAAAAAAAAAAAAAAATTCTTAGAACTTAAAAATTACGAAGTTTTGCGGACAATAGTTTCTTGCCATTGCAGTAAAGTAATCCAAAGATATATTCTCTACTACTGTTACAAGCAATAATAATAAAAACTCACAATCTCCGGGAATTGGCCCACTCCTGCTTCTTCGCCTCCTACAATCAATGGTTTTTCGGAAACACACTTCCCATCATTATCCCTCCAGTAAGATTTCCAGGCTATACACACTAAAAAGGAAGAAATGAACTAAGGCTAGAGTTATTGTTATACTTCAGCAATCAGAAGCAACAAAAGAATTACTATACAATGCTCCAAGAACATAATATATACGCAACAGACCATCTACGTTCATTTATCTTGGATACATACTAGGAGATTGCATTAATTTTGATCACCATTATATACTTAATTATAACTTTTATACAAAAAAAAGGTTATACAATCCGAATAACGAAAGTATTTTCAGCTTTAAAGTTGATATTTTGGAAATAAGAGAAATTTTTATACCATACGACAATAAAAAAAATATTAAACTATATATACAAATTAGACCTAGCGTTGTTATATACCTTCTTACATATTAATTATTAATGCAAAGATCTAGAATGGGTACCATTAGAAGGGGTATATATATACGAAAGTATGAAAGAGTATATCAATATAAATCTTTATACAAAATTTAGTATGTATGATATACTTACATTCTCTAGCAACTTCGAAGGGCCTTCTACAGCAGAACAGTTCCTGTCCCTCGAAAGGCGAGCACATCGTCGTCGTATCATTTCTCCTAACGATGCCGTGAGTGGATTGGCATTCCTTAAATGTTGAACAACTTCCTTTCACACCATCATCAACCTCGCACTCGTCACCCGGACCCCCTTCTCCTTTTATATATATATATATATATATATATATATATATATATATATATATATATATATATATATATATATATATATATATATATATATATATATATATATATATATATATATATATATATATATATATATATATATATATATATATATATATATATATATATATATATAATATATATAATATATATATATATATATATAAAATACAAATTTTTTGACATTTGTATTATTATTTAGCTTTCATTTTATTTATGCCTATTATTATTACTATTAGGGATGGAGCGATACCAAAATTTTTACCGATACCGATACCTAAAAATTTACAGGTACCGATACCTGAAAATATACCGATACTTTATCCATTCATATACCAAAATTTTTACCGATACCGATACTAAGATTTTCAAATTCACCGATACCGATACCTGAAAATATACCGATACTTCACTCCATCCCTAATTACTATTATTGTTATTATTATTCTATTTATTATTATTTAGTTTTCTAGCATACTTAGTTCGACTTATCATAACCTGAACGATCGACGCTGCCGTGTGATACAGGTCTAACCGATAAATGGAACGTTGCCGTGGGATACAGGCCTACTGCCGTATTACACACACACACACACACACACATATATATATATATATATATATATATATATATATATATATATATATATATATATATATATATATATATATATATATATATTATCAATGCCTCAAAAACTCAGTTCCTCCATCTCTACACTCGACACAATCTTCCACACAACTATGATATCTTCTTCGAAAACACACAACTCAAACCATCATCTGTTCTTAATATTCTCGGTGTTTCTTTTTCTCGTGATCTTTCTTGGAAAGATCACATTACTTCTCTCTCTAAACAAGCTTCTAAGAGGTTGGGTGTTCTGAGGCGCCTTCAGAATTACTTCACGCCACCCCAGTTGCTTGCTCTGTATAGGGATGTTGTTCGTCCCTGTATGGAGTACGCTTCACACATCTGGGGTGGCTCCACTCATACAGTTTTGCTTGAGAAGGTGGAGTCTGGAGCATTTCGTCTCATCAACTCTCCTGCTCTTACTAACTCTCTCTAATCTCTTTCTGCCCGTATAATTGTTGCGTCACTCTCTCTATACTATCGCTATTACAACGGACACTGCTCTTCTGAACTCTCTCGTCGCATACCTCCTCCATTGAGAAGAGCCCGGGCGACACGACTTTCTACACAGTCTCATCCTTTCTCTGTCCAACTCTCCGACCCCAGACTTAACCGCTATGCTCAATCTTACATATACTCTACTGGTAAAGTCTGGAACACACTCCCTTTATCTGTTTTTCCAACTTCCTTTGACTTACACACTTTCAAAAGCCGTGTATCTGGACACGTCGGCCAACATCGACCTGAATAGAAATTTTCCAACTCCGGTGGAATTCGGTAGGCCTCCGGCCTTTGCCCACCGGAGGAGATATAATATATATATATATATATATATATATATATATATATATATATATATATATATATATATATATAATATATATATATATATATATATATATATATATATATATTTTATAATAATATAATATATATATATATATATATATATATATATATATATATATATATATATATTATATATATATATATATATATATATATATATATATATATATATATATATATATATATATATATATATATATATATATATATATATATATATATATATATATATATTGCATCTTCGTAGGACAAATGCATTTCCGAAAATCAATAGTTTTTCGGAGAAACACTCATCTTAAACCCACAATGTATTTTGTCGCAATAAAAAAATTATATCTTTTTGATATATCACATTTTTGTTTACACTTATCACATTCTTTTTCAGTAACTACTAATTTAAAATGTTGCAAAAACGCAAGACACCAATTATTACTAAAACTATCGAAATTTCATAAAATCGATAAAAATGAAAATTTCAAAATATCGATATATAAGGTCAGACAACTTCTTAACCTAAGCCATATTATATTCTTCTCCTCTCAGATGTCCCATGCCTTACCTGTGATTACATTTGATCAGATGCATGGACTTCTGAAATCTATGAACGTTAGGAAGGCAAGCGGCCTGGATGGCATTCCTTCCCGAGTTTTAAGAGAGTGTGCTTCTGAGCTGGCTCCGCCCCTCGTTCAACTTTTCATTCTATGCCTCAATACTAGTACTTTCCGTAAGTGTTGGAAGCACGCATTAGTCCAACCTATTCCGAAGAAAGGCAGCCGCTCTGATCCTTCTAACTATCGCCCTATAGCTCTCACTTGTATTCTGTCTGAGATCTCTGAAACCCTTCTCAATTCTCATTTCTTAGATCATCTGGAATCATATTCCTTTCTTTCTCATCAGTATAGCTTTCGACGTTCGAAATCTACTGGCGATATACAATCCTATCTCACGGATTTATGGTCTCTGTCCTCAGGGGTCATATTTAAGTCATTTGATTGAGTATGGCATGCGTCACTGCTTTCCAAGCTATCCTCCTTCTCTTTCCTTACTTAGATCTAGATTTTTCTAATTGTTCCATTTCGACTGTTCTTGATGAGGCAACTTCTTCACTTCCTGTCAATAGTGGTATTCCTCAGGTTTCTGTCTTGTCTCCTACTCTATTCCTACTTTTCATTAAGATCTTCTCAGCTGCTCATCTAACACTACCCATTCACATGCCGATAACTCGACTCTCCATTCTTCTTACCCATTTCAAATCTGCTTCCTTTTTTGCATCTAAAGTTGTCTCGCGTCTTCATCTTTCCGATTTTATTCTTGCTGATCTGGATAGAATTTCCCAGTGGGGTAGTCTCAACCAGGCGAAATTTACCTCTTCAAAAACTCAACTTTTAGAAATCTCCCTCTCAAAGACGCCTCCTATCTTTCGATAGTTCTCCCATCTCTCATGTTGACAGTATAAACATCTTTGGCCTTCACATGAACAAAAAAATGTCTTTGAAACCTCACATCACAATGGTTTCTAAGGTTACCTCAAAGAAACTGGGAGTTCTGTTTAGGCTGCGAGAATTTTTTACTTCTTCGCAGTTACTCCAATTATACAAGGGCCTCATCCGCCCTTATATAGAGTACTGCTCTCATATCTGGGGTGACTCAGGTTTCACCCATCTTTTGGATAAGGTTGAGTCAAAGGCTAAAAGACATAAATTGTTCCAATCTTTCTAATTCACTTAACCCTTTATCTTTGCGAAGTGACCTTGGTGACTCTTTCCTTTAGGTACCACAGCGGCAAATGCTCGAGGAAACTGTCCACTCTTAAACCTCCGCCTTTACGATGGCCTCGTAGCACATGGGATGCGTTGTTTTCACATAAATTTTGTGTGGACATAGGACATAGGCTATTTAAGGTTTGTCCGTTGTGAAGCCTTCTTCCCAGCCACCTCCGTTATGTGGAATTCCCTCCAATCTTCTGTGTTTCCTGCCTAATTTAATCTGTTACTATATATATATATATATATATATATATATATATATATATATATATATATATATATATATATATATATATATATATATATATATATATATATATATATATATATATATATATATATATATATTGGAACTTAAACATTTGCATCCGTGGATGGGGAACATTAAAAACCGCATCATTATCCACGGATGTGGAAAAATAGACATCCGCATCCGCGGATATTAAAAATTTGACATCCGATATATCACTATATATATATATATATATATATATATATATATATATATATATATATATATATATATATATATATATATATATATATATATATATATATATATATATATATATATATATATATATATATATATATATATATATATATATATATATATATATATATATACTTACCTTTAGAATGCACAAATATACATAAAAAACAAACTTTTAAAAGTATCAAAAACATTTGAATTTATTATTATTATTGTGTATTTTCAAATGATCTCACAATGCACTCGCAATTCACGCCAGTCAAAGTAGAAATATTTTTCCCACAAAATTAATTTTACCAAATAATAAAACAAAGAAATATCACTGTAGCTTTAAAGTAAATAGCAAATAAACTTTTCTATGTAATGTCGAAGTCTATATTTGTATATGAACCATTTTTTTTTTAAAGTTATTGAGCTTCCACATTTTGCTTGTAGGAATACATGTCTAATGACGTCATAACGGAAAGATTTGTAATGACGAACAATTTTACCTCAAAGCGGGAAATATCCTATAAACGTACTTACAAATGAACATACATGATACTTCCAGTTTATCGATGTTAGTGGGGTATGTGTTTTAGAAATGCTAGAATAAATTTTAATAAATTGGGAAGGATTTATGGGTGATCGAAAGTGTTCAAATTTAGGATGTGTGTGTGAATGTATGTTTGCATAATATGGTCAGACTGCACATTAGGGGCCATGCATAACTCAAAAACTACTAATCGTACATTAAAAAGGATTATATTTTTGAAATCCTTGGGTAATTTGCAGTAAGAAAACTATAATAAAAATATATATATATATATATATATATATATATATATATATATATATATATATATATATATATATATATATATATATATATATATATATATATATATATATATATATATATATATATATATATATATATATATATATATATATATATATATACGATAAGTTGATAATTAAAATGTAGGCCATGTAAAATCCCGAACATTTGTCTACGGGGGGCTCTGCCCCCGTACCCCCCGACCCGTGAGTGATGATATTTTCTACTACTTTTCCTGTAGACGATTTAGGGTATTTTCCATGTTTTCCAATTTCTAAAAAAAAAATTTAAAAAATGACATTGCCAGACGTACGATTCTTGCGAGGCTTATAAAACAGTAAAATTTACTTACGTAATAAAATTATTTAAGAATTTATTTTTTGTTTCCCAATTTTTCTTACCTAAAATTCGACAAGGATTTCAAAAATATAATCCTTTTTAATGTAAGATTAGTAGTTTTTGAGTTATGCATGGCCCCTAATGTGCAGTCTGGCCGCATAATATATATATATTTATTTGATTACGAATATTTTGCTTTAATTAACCCAAATATTACTGTAAGCACTTTTAAAATTTACTTGCCTCAACGAAACCTCATTAGAATCACATTTTAATCAGGGCTCCCAAATCAAACTCATGACTGTCACCTTGAGAAATGATTCTCGTACCTTTATCAGGAAATCCTGTCTTTTAGGAGGCAAAATACTATTAAACTGCGTATAAAATAACGAAGAAAGCACAAATAATAAATACTCATAGGGAAAGAAAACTGTATGAAAATGAAAGGAATATAAATAAATAAATAAATAAAAAAATCATACAAGTACACACAGCGTTCCAAAATACTCCACTGTTTTAATCAAG
>SEYY01000927.1:67500-69359 GCA_009176605.1 Armadillidium nasatum
AGGAGATTTCGTTTCCAAGAAAGGTTCGCCCTTCTTTTTTGAAAACGAAGCCGCTCTCGCAGCCGGAGTTCTTCTCTGTGGGCTGTCGGGGGTTCTGTTTATCTATATATATATATATATATCTATATATATATATATATATATATATATTATATATATATATATTATATATATATATATATTATATATATATATATATATAATATATATATATATTATATATAATATATATATATATATATATATATAATATATATATATATATATATATATATATATATATATATAAATATATATATATATAATAATATATTATATATATATTATATAATATAATAATATATAAACTTCAACTTGCGATATAGGAAAACAGAATTTTAACGTATCAAATTTTTCCGCAAGGGGTCCTAGCCACTGTAGGAAAAAATGTTTTCTTTTTCCCATTTTTGAAACGGTAAACAAAAAATTGTTTCCGTTTCAAAAAAAAAAAATCTTAAAATATTTCCGTAGTGTTTTCACATGTTAGAAAACTTATTTCACATTTCATAGGACAGACGAACCTGGCAAAATATCTTCCTCAAAGGAGGAGTAGTACGAATAGAATCCCTCAGAAAGAATTGTCCGTTTTAATAGGTATTTGATGTAACGGTACGACGAAAAGAAATAGAGTAGAAGAAGTAAGAGCGAAAGAGTTGATAAGTAGAATAGTCCTAGTCTCCACCGATTAAAGATATGTGGCTGAAACCACTTAACATATGTTATGAAAACTAAATACAAATCGAAGGTTACCTCTATTGATCAAAACACGAAATTCTGAGTGCGTCTCATAACACCCAACTTCTTAGAAACTTACTGGGAAAAAATATGATCCTTCCAAGAAAGATCCCAAGAAAACGGAATAACAAAAATACTAAGGGCAAATGAAGATGTAAGTGTGCTTTTTCGAAGAAGATACTGAATTTTTTTAAAGGTATTCAAAACAAAGGAATGATTTCTCTACCCCAATTAGGAATAGGAGATAGATCAGAGGTCAGTTGCTACAAGGTCACCCTCAAAACACCAGTTGTTTGTAGTGATAGATTTAAAGGATGTGTGATAACCATCTACATAACAACTGAAAAGGAAATCAGATATAAAGTTAGGTTAGGTTAGGTTAGTTTGAAAAAATACCAAAAAAATGTGAATTTAAAAATCAGAATATAAAGAAATTAACTAAATGTTCAGAGTTGTTATGGATAGAATATTGGTAGTAAAGTTCACTAGTTACAGTAATTTTGCTGAGGTGAACACTAAAATATTCATAAAAACAATGACTTCAGGAAAGGTGAAGGCGAAGGAATATGTTCTATACCTTTAAAAGTTTAGGCAGCAGAAGAACTTCGAATAATCAGAGAAAGAAAATTGGGAGAAGATTGCAAAAAGAAAGGTAGATAAGTTAGAAAATGTTAGAGTTAAAAATTAGTATCAAGAGAACATACACTACAGTTGCAAACAAGCACAATAAGAGAAAAGTACAAGAACAGAGTGAAGGATTTGCTGTCGACACTCTCAAACACCTTCGTATCGGTTAAGAACAAAAGGTTAAATTTTAAAAAAAAAAAAAAAGTAGCGTACAACGAAGAGGTAATACAAATCCTAAAGAATTTAAATTAATGAAAAAAAACGCTCGGGCGCAAGCTCCCAACACCACACCCGAAGACCATTGGCAGCCACCACCCTCCCAAGCGATGAAAGGTGAAGGAGAGAATGAGGGTTATATTTTAAAATAAAGATATCTGTAAAATGAAATGTGGTATGGGAAGGAAGAAACAATGAACGTCTACTGTCATAAAAATAAGCACTTCATGTCTAAAGACAAG
>SEYY01000927.1:71959-103856 GCA_009176605.1 Armadillidium nasatum
AACGTAAAAAATGTGATAAACTAAAAATAACGAATTCAAAATATATATTAAACTGTGCTATTTAAATAGTATTTAATTAAATATTCATTAATATTCTAACGTAACTTTTTTTAAAGATTTATACTAAAACTTAAAACAAACAGTGACCTAATTTGTGTGTGTGTCTTTTACAGTTACTATGACAAACTATTACGTATCAATAACTATTATACTAGTAGTGACATCTATAGTTACATCGAAATCTTTAGACTGCAGAACTCTTCAATGGGCACCATGGTATCGAAGAAAAGTATTTACCGCTATTATAAATAACGCTTATTGTCCAACTTGGACGACAAGAAACTCTATCACCAAAGAACCGACCAAATACACCAAACTCCGCCTACCGGAGGGGCAGCCTTTCGCCTTCAACTGTGGGGTCTGTTTTACTCCAGGATCCTTTCAAGTTAACATCACGGCAGAGATGTACCCCGACGTTCCTTTAATATTGAAACCTATCATACCAAAGAAAAATCACAACAAAAACGAAGACCTTCAACACTTTAAGGATGACCACACGGTATGTCAGATATCCTATGGTCTTACGAGGCCGATAGTCAGGGGAGGAACTCTCACATGCCGCTTCAATATAGGTACAAAGGTATTTAAAGAAAAAATTACATTCAGTGTTCAAAGGGCCACTACTGAAGAAGTCGGAGAAGAGGAGGTAATCGAGGTTCCAATAAATGGGTTTGTTCGATTACAGTGTCCGAAAGACGAGTCCCAGCTTATAGCAATGCACATATGGCATCATACTACTAATACATCTGAAGAAGACAAAGTACCCTTCGTCGTACCATCGCTCGACCACGAAATAACGTACAAACCGAAGAAGACGACGGAAAAGATCTCCTGCTCTACATACGACCTAACAAACCCAACCCTAGTCCGCATAACACGATATAAACTCCTCCTGAAGGAAACCGACGACATCAAACCGGGCAAGTGGGTGGTAGAAGAACCGGAGGAGGCCCACCCTCAAAAATCGTCAGCCAATATCATCTTAATAGTGGCATGTATCGTCATCGTTGGAACTTGTTTAGTCGCTTTCGTGTTGGCATTCTTAGGGCTCTGCCGACGCAGTAGACGAAGGAGTAGTACTGAAGAAGAACAACAAGAACAAACCAAAGAACAAAATCATCTCAACCTCATAACATCATCCGTGAGTCCTTACAGTGCTAAAAGATTACAACATCAATATCGGCATCAATAAATAATAATAATAATAATAATAATAATAATAATAATAATAATAATAATTTAAATAAATATTTTGCTATTGCAATTTTGTACTTTTTTAACGTAAGAATAAATAAATATTATAGCATATATGTTTTGTTTAATTATCACGATATATATATATATATATATATATATATATATATATATATATATATATATATATATATATATATATATATATATATATATATATATATATATATATATATATATATATATATATATATATATATATATATATATATATATATATATATATATATATATATTACTAATTATAATTATAATAATAATAAACTTATAATTATATATGCATTTATCCAATTATCACAATAAGTGCACTAAACCCTACCAAGGAAAGTTAACATTATTATCCATACATTTTACATACACAAACGAACATACGTGCTTATAACCCATACAAAGAGAGAACACACACACACACACTCACAAGCATTAAAAAACACACACAAACCAATACTTACATATAGATAGTGACTGTCATTCACGTGCTTTTATATATATATATATATATATATAATATATATATATATATATATATATATATATATATATATATATATATATATATATATATATATATATATTATATATATATATATATATATATATATATATATATATAGATAAACTTTTTAATTAAAATTTTTTTTTGTCAGAAAAATGATAAAAATTAAAAAAAATAAAAATAAAAAAAAAAAATTAAAATTAAAATTTTTTTTTTTTTTTTTTTTTAAAATAAAAAAAAAAAAAAAAAAAAAAAAAAAAAAAAAAAAAAAAAAAAAAAAAAAAAAAAAAAAATATATTATTAATATATATATATATATATATATATATATATATATATATATATATATATATATATATATATATATATATATATATATATATATATATATATATATATATATATATATATATATATATATATATATATATATATATATATATAAATAGCTGATTTTTGTAAATTTTTAAAAATATTTTGAAAACTTTTTTTTAAAAATAAAAAAAAAAAATAAAATAAAAAAAAAAAAAACTTTTTTTTTTTTTTTTTGGGTGGGGGGGGGGGAGTTTTGTAGTTGGTAATGGTTCTTTTTCGTATTAGTTTAATTATTAAAAAAAAAAAAAAAAGATTATTAATGGATTTTTAATCATAAAAATGGAATCAAATTTTATTATTGGTTGGTTGGTTCCACAAATATATAAATATTGATTAAGTAAATTAAATAAATTACAACACCCTTAAAAATTATTTAGAAAATCAAATGTGTGTGTGTGTGTGTGTGTGTGTGCGTGCGCGCGCGTACGTATGCATTTACGATAATAAAAAAAATTCTTCAAATATATAATCTCATTGTTCCGCCTGCCCAATTCGTGTCGAATTGCGGTTTCGATATATATATATATATATATATATTATATATATATATATATATATATATATATATATATATATATATATATATATATATATATATATATTATATATATATATATATTATATATATATATATATATATCGTACGGCTGATTAATAAATGTCATGAACCAGTAGATATCAAATTCAAAAATGTAGATTTGGATATTTATCATACGGCTGATTAATAAATTTAAAATATTTATGATAATTTTAAATTTATTATTAAAGAAAATAGTTTTAGTTCAAATTTAAAAAAAAAAAAATATACATTAAAAAAAATATTTCAAAAGTACTAATTCTGCGTTGTTTATTCTTTGTTTACATTTTAAGTTTGTTGTGACCCACTTCTACCTCCAGGATATGTGATCATGTTATCTAAACTTTACAAAAGATTATATTTGAAGAAAGAAACAAACAGTAAAAGTTTTTACCGTTAAACACTATGAAAATTATTTGTTGTAACGTAGATGTTAAGTTTGTTTCCATTTCATGACATATGTAATATTCTATCGTTCAATGTTAGACTTCAAGTGTACTACCCCCAAAAAGAGTTGCTGGTAACAGTCCAACCAGTAATAAGGATTTTCTAAAGTAAAATTCTGAGTGGGTGAGTTAAAAAGCTGTGACACCACAATTATATAAGAAGTTAACAGAAATGATGGGCTGAGGAGTACTTTCTATTCTGAACAGATTCTGTAACATGGATTCTTTTAATTAAATGTGGTAGTGTCAACTTGTATTGAACTTCAGACTGATAAAATTTCAATTCAAACTCCTCTATCCAACGTTTGTATTATTCGTATGCACAATTCCATCAATATATAGATACACGTTCAACTTCGGTAAACGATAATGCTAATACAGCTCAATAAAATGAACATTCTAGTGCGAATGGTATTAAACTTTATCTTTCAATAACAACAGCCTTTTCCTCTTTTTAAGTCTGAGTACAGTGCTGCCCCCTGACGATATATGGATGAAAATTTGATTGACCAAAAATCCTACTCTTTTACCTTTCGAGTTGTCCCCTTTATATATATATATATATATATATATATATATATATATATATATATATATATATATATATATATATATATATATATATATATATATATATATATATATATATATATATATATATATATATATATATATTATATATAATATAATATCATTGGTGGAAAAAGTTGAGAGAGAGAGAATAATTCATCAAGATTAAGGGGGAACACTTCTATATCAATATCAGAATCAGAATCAAAGGTCGATATGTTCCAATACATGAACTCTTAAGTCTGAGGTATGAATGCCAAACAGAAATGAGTGCCAAGAGAAAAAATTTTTGGAAGGTGCCTCAGAACCCTAACTTCTTCGTAAAATTTGAGAAAAAGAAATACCAGGAATATTAACCCAATGAAATGGACTGAATTTTCCAATGTGACTGGTGCGTAACTTTGTTTTTTCCTGGTTTAGCTCATTGGGGTGATCTCGAAGAAGTTTCAGTGATTGGAAGAGGGAATCAATTAATGAATAAATGAAGGAACCAAGTTCGTGTCCCTCTGATAAATGTTCTCTGTATTTCCTTCAGGATAGGAGAGGAGGAACATAAACCAGTTACTCCAAAGCCACCATCCTAGCATTCTTTATTTATGATTGAGTGAAATGCTTCTCAGAATAAAAAGAGTAATGAATAGTGGAGTCATTGGCAAAAGGGTTGAAGGTGATGATGTGAAAGGTAGGTTGTTGATGAAAAAAAGAAAAGAATATGAAATAAATGAAGGGGAACACCACTTTTGATACATTTAAACGATGAATGATGGCTGTCTATAACAGATGCTTTAAAATGACTGGAAAATAGGACAAAAAATGAAGATGGTAGTTATGAAATCAAAGCTTTGTGCAACACTCCACTAAAAGTTTTCGATATGTTCAGCACTGCTGCAAAATATTTACTAACACTGAATGACACAGGATAAGGAGTCAAAGAGGGGGAAAAGTTCCCCAGTCAAGGGTCCCTTATGGAAAAAAACAATGGAAATATGAGATTAAATAAGAATATTAAAGATGTTTCTAAAAGTTATAGTTAAGAATCCAAAACTTTGGAAAGAACCATCATTAAACAATAGGACAAATAGGTAGAGAGGTGTGTCTCTTTTCTGGTAAGAGAAAGAGTACAGTTGATAAGCAAAGACAAAACATTTTACCAAAACAGGGTGTAATATATGAAGCACAACAAATTAGAACTACAATTAGGATACCATCACGACTGTAAATATTCTTATTACTGAATTAGAAAAAAAGCTAGACATAAGTATACAAAGAGGAGGAAGAAAAACAAAGGAAGGGAGAATGGAAAGCAGTGACGAATGCCTTAGATATGTTAAGTGTAACCACACAAGTCTCCCCATAGTCCCTAAGGGCAAGATGTAAGTGAAATGAGTGGTTGAATGAAGAGCATAAATTATATTTTAAAATATTTGCAATATTAGGCGCAAAAGAGTTATATAAGTAGGTGGAGGAGAATAGAATTGGAATAGCCATATCTTCTACAGGTTAGAGCGAAGAGTTCAACTTTAGTAGAAGGTAGGATACTAGAGATTACTTAAAAGAGATGAGGATATGAAAAAGAAAAAGTTAGTGTTGACATCTTAGCAGAATGCCAAAAAATGAGTGAAGAAGAGTTAGAACGATGATTGAATTTTCTATGTACTGGAGACCCGAGATAATTCCTGAGGACAGTGCGCCTACAATGAAAATTATGAAAACAAGCAGTGTTAAATCAAGGTTTATAAATTATGGATGAAGGAAAGACAACATGACAGAGAGGATTACATTAGGATTGTAAACAGCAAACTCCGAAGGACCCTTTCTGTCAAAGCAATAAACAATCCATATGGAATAAAAAATTTACTACTGCAAGTTCGCCCAATTAGTACAACAAACGAAATGACAAAAATATTTGGATTTTATATGAGACATTTTTTTTTTTTTTACATATCACCATTGCTCATAGGCAAAGCCTTATTCAAGGAGGATGGAGGATGTGTTATAAAGCAATAAAAATTTTTTTTTTAAAAACACAAGTCCCACCTAACGCAAATTTCGCAGGTGAGCACATATGTGGGTTTTAAAGTAACTGAGATTAAATTCGGCAGGAAACATAGAAGGTGGGAGAAAATTCCACAAAAACAGAAGTGGCTGGAAAGGAGGAGACACACAGAATTTATGTGCAGACATTGCACCCCTTGTGCCACAAGGACGCCGTAAAGGTGGAATTATGAGTGGTCAGTTCCCTCGAGCATTTGTTGCTGTAGTGCCTATAGAAAAGAGACAAGGCACCAAAGTGATGTCGCAGCTAGTCATAAGCAAGCAAAGAAAAGGAGGAAACCCAAAGAAGGGGGGCTTGGAAAGCAGTGAATCATACCATACCTGGTCAAATGTCTTAGATATGTTAAGTGTCACCACACAAGTCTCCCCTTGGTTCTTAACGGAAAATTGCAAGTGAAATGAGTGGCTGAATGAAGAGTTGAGGAATTTGGTGAAAAGGAAGAAAGAAGCTTTTAACAGGTATTTGGGTACGAAGGAGGAGAGGGATTGGGTGGTATATATGGAAAGGTGTAGCGAGATGAAGAGGGAGGCTAAGAGGGCAAAGAAGAGAGGAGGAGAGCAGAAAATTTTAAGGAGATAGGTAAAATGATCAGGAAGGAGATGAATAGAGTGAAGAGAGGGAAAGAAGTGGGAGGATGGTGAGTTAATACAAGGAAAGATGTTGGGAGAGAGATGGAGGAAATACTTTAGTGAATTATTGGATGGGAGCAGAGTAATTAGAGAGGGAGTGGTGGTACTGATTAATGGGGAGGTAGTGACTGGGAAAGAGGAGAGGAGTATTAGTAGAGGGGAGGTGGAAGTAGCAAGAGGGAAGGTGAAAAAGAGAAAGTCGGCAGGTATGGACAATATCTATGGGAAATGATAAAGGAGGGAGCTAAAGATCTGATTAACTGGCTGGTTAGAATATTTAATGTGTGTTTGGAGCAAGAGAGAATGCCTCAGGAATGGCCTGATGCTTGTATAGTGCCTATATATAAAGAAAAAGTGGATAAGATGTTCAAAAATTAAGGGGGAATAAGTATTTTGAGTGTGGCAGGGAAGATTTATGGGAGAGTATTAGTGACAAGGGAGAGGAACAAGAGGTTTTTAGAGAAGGTAGGGGATATGTGGAGCAGGTATTTACGCTAAGGATGATTGGTGAGAAATTGCATGAAAAAGGTAAAGTGGGGTATGCATGCTTTATAGATTTGGAGAAAGAGTAGGATAGATTACATAAGAGAAAGTTGTTTGAGGTATTGAAAGAGGTATGGGAGATGGGAGGAAGTTTATTGAAAGGGATCAAAGCCTTTTATGAAAACTGTAGGGTGAGTATGAGGGTGAAGAGGGAATTTACTGATTGGTTTAACGTAGGAGTGGGGTTGAGACAGGGATGTGTAATGACTCCATGGTTGTTTAATCTGTTGATGGATGGTATAGTTAGGGAAATAGAGAGTGAAGGAAAGGGTATTAGACTGATAAGTGGAGAGTGTGAATGGGAGGTAAGTGTACTACTGTTTGCGGATGATGCGGTTTTTGTGGTGGATTCTGGGGAAAAGTTGAGAATGTTGTTGAGAGAATTTGTGGAGAAATGAGCAATCAAAGAATTGGGAATAAATCCAGCAAAAAGTAAAGTAATGAGGATTGGAGGCGAGGAGGTGGTTTTGATAAGAGATAAATGGGGGGGTGTAGAGGTGTGATGAAAAAATTTCAGGAAATGGAAGAATTCAAATATTTGAGAATGTTGATGGAAGGAAAAGGGGGGATAGAAAAGGAAATAAAGAATAGAGTGGTGGAAGGAATGAAAGTGATGAGGGGATTTAGGGAAGTTTGGAAGAAAGGGAAAACATCAAAGGAAATTAGGGTACGAATGTTTGAGTGTATGTTTGCCATCTTTAATGTATGAAAACATGCTCAAGTGAGGAAAAGATTGAATGTATTTGAAATGAAGGGACAGAGTGATATGTGGTTTGACAAGGGTAGATAGAATCAAGAAACAAAAAAAAATAAGGGAGATATGTGGATGAAGAAGGGGAATGGTTGATAGCGCAGAGGAGAGTGTGCTAAGGTGGTTTGAGCATATATATTGAATGGATGAAGAAAGTAACAGGAAGTTAAAATCCAAAGTTAAAGGAAGTGGAGATAGATGGATGGAGTGAGGGAGATCTTGGGTGGAAGGGGTTTGAGTTTGGAAGAGGGCAGGAGAGTTGCGGAGGACAGAGGGAGATGGAGGGCGGTGATGAGGGGGGGGAGGGTGAAAGGTTGAGGTGCGTATGTACGTGTGTGAAGGAATTATGGCGGGCACCACCCCATGAGAATGGGAAAGGTGAAAGAAAGTTAATAAATAAATAAATAAATAAAATAAATATAATAATATATAAAAAATAAATAATAAATAAATAAATAAATATAATATAATATATATATATATATATATATATATATATATATATATATATATATATATTATATATATATATATATATATATATATATATATATATATATATATATATATATATATCAAAGTTTAAATTTTTTTTAAAAAAATTTCCTTCTTTAAATACATAAATTTATAAAACAATAAATAGTAAAAGTTAAAATATATATTTCACTATTGTTTGCCAATAGTTTTGTTTAAATCCTAAGCGAACGTTTTTATGTTTAAAAAAAAAAAAAAAAAAAAAAAATAAAGAAATAAAAATTATTAATTTCAGTTGAATAAAAAAATCTTCAGTCGAGAATTTCGCTGAGTAAGCAAGTTAAGAAGTATGAAAAGCCATTGGCTGCACACTGAAACAATTAATTTTCTACATTTTAAATTATAGTTTAGATAACGTCTACCTGAAAATAAAAATTTACTTCTTTTTTTTCTTCTCTAAATTCAGTTTCAAAATCATCAAGCATTTTATTTATTTATTTTTTTTTTGAATACTGTACCGCTTCGAAAAGTGAATAAACTACGGTTGATCTTCATTTTTATTTCTTAAAATTCAAACAAAAGCTTAAAATTCAAACAAAAGCTGACTAAACATTTTTTTCCATATTTATTCTTCAAACTTTCTACCAGGGCTCTTAACAACGTGACAGGGAACCTCTTTCAGATTGACAGGCTTAAATTTGAAGAACATTCATGACAAGCTCAAAATATAAGAAATATTTGGCCACTGTCACTAAAATTTAATTGTTTTTTTTGCTAACAAAAACTAACATGATATTGTGACTCGTGGTATGGTGTGGCTAGAGTTACTCTTGTATGGGCAATATACATTATTTGCCTCTCATTTTTAAGACTTTTGACTATTAACCCTCGCACATTCGGTTACTCTCTCCAGCTTTTTTCTATCTATAGAATTGTTGCATCTCCCTCCTTATACTATCGTTGTTACAATGATAACAACTCTCCTACACTCTCAAGTAGTACACCACTTCCTCAAAAAGCTTGTGTTGTTGCCTCATATTTCCATAATGTAAAATTTTATTCTCTGACCCCAAACTTAACCACTAAGTACTCTACGGGTAAAATCTTTAATAACACTCTTCATTCTTCTATTTTCTCCAAAAATATACAAAGGATTCATCTCTTAGTCTATCGTCAGTCTTCATCTCACTGTAAAGCAAATTCCCTTTCTGTCTATCGTCAGTCTATAACTGTCACTTGTAAAGCGAATTCCCTTTGTGTATTTAAACTATAAAATTTAGATGAATGGATTTTAGAGAAAGAGTTTTTCCCTAGATTGATTTTTCCTAAAAAAGATTGTTAAATAATGAAAATATATATATATACAGTTCTTTTAAACTAGCAAGATACGCCTTTCATTCACAAATGTACAATAATGTATGTAATCTAAATAAAACAACCCAGGAAGAATATTAAATGAAATCCAATAATAGAAGAAATTTTAATAATTAAGACACACGAACTTCTTTACTGAAAATCTTGGCTCTGTTCTCTATTGAAAGACTGAAGGTAGCCTGTGAAGAAGACCGAACATAGTAATAAAGTAAAAAAAGTTTTAAATATCAAAGCCTCCTACTCAACTACTTCAGTGAAAAAGATGTTGGCAACCTTTAATATTAGTGGGACAGATACTGACTAGAAGTTAATATAAATATACAACAAAATACTTAAGGTTTTTCTTTTAAAACAAAAGTGTTGGTTTTAACAATATAATTATATGAATCAAAACGATGATGTAAAACAAAAAAAAAAGGGAAGCTTGAGCCCTCTGTACTTTTTTTTAACAATGCCCTAAAGAATTTCCCCCCCCCCCTCCATTTTTTTTTTAAAGTTCACATCTTGCCCTATTCAAGAAGGGGGAACTTCCTGGGTCGTTCCTACTGACGATCTGCTTAAAGGATCGAACCAGTGACCTTCAAGCAGGTGAAACAATCAACCGTTATGCCACGGGAGCAGTAAGTAGTTTATATAGTATATATATATATATATATATATATATATATATATATATATATATATATATATATATATATATATATATATATATATATATATATATATATATATATATATATATATATATATATATATATACTATACCTAAAAGACACTCTTCTCTTCTTATGGGTCCAGATGTACTTATCGAGTCTGGTAAAACGATATTTAAGCTTTATCCTCTCCTTGATCTTCTGAGGAATGACCAAAGCCGTAGTGAAAGTGTTCCCCACAAACAGTATCATGAAAAGACCTGCCAGTGTCAGTACCTATCGCCAATAATAATAATAATAATAATAATAATAATAATAATAATAACAACTGCAGAAACCTTATAGATGCAAATATTTTTTTTTTCCTTTTGGACAAAAATAATAAAATACTAAGGTTTATTTGACCAACAATATTGTGGGTATTGATGGATGAACTCTGGGATTGGTTCCTAATCCTACTCTACACTGGATAAGTTTATTTCAAAGATTTAAGTAGCAAGAAAAATAAATACTAATGACAAATGAAAGACCAAGAGTTCAGATTAAATGAAGTACAATACTAGTATATCCTACGGGCGCTATAACAAACTGTAAAAGGTCATTTCAATTTATCCTAACCAGATGAACAGGTGATATAATTAAATTAGTTATCCTTTATTTCCATATCTCCTGGATAAGGATATCAAAATTACATCACATAAGTAACTCGGGTAATTCAAAGAAATATACTTAGTATAATGGACAACATCCAATATCTTATAACAACAACAGCAGCAGCAACAACAACAACTTACATGCCATTCCGCAGAAGGATCAAGACTGAGTTGATAAAGTGTGTAGGCATTGTAAAGTTCCCAGAAGTATCCAATGAAGAGGAATGGAAATAGAAACCCAAGTCCACGCCACATCCACGAATGGAAACCCTCTACCGTAATGTCCATGTTAGGTCTTTCTCCTAAGGCTTTCAACCGATACAAACAACCACGCTGGTACATAAACTGAAGATACTGTACAAAACCTGAAAGGAAAAAAAAAATTAAATTAGAAAATGAGTAATGTTTCCTTAACAGCTTTATAAATTCAATACATTTATACACCTATAACTTACTTATATAGAGATTAAATGACATAAACTGGATTCGGAATGCATAGTACGCTTGCCCATTTGGCCAAATGAGCAATACCCCAGAAAGAACAGTTGATATGAAATGATGAGCTCTCCACCATCCTTTAATACGTGATCCATTCACCTGCAAAAATTAGTGGTTTAGAGAGACTAGTATTCAAGGTATAGGGATTTATGTGGGAGGGTGAGAGAGAGAGTTCCAAAAACGAAATTAATTTGAAAATATAAAAAAAAATCTTTAAAATTTATTCAAATATACAATCTAAAATCACATTGTATATCGTATATAAAGTATTTAAATTTTTTTTTTTTCCAAATTCACTGCAATATCTATAATATTGCCTAGGATCAGCATATAAACATATGAATATAATAAAACAGAGACAATTAAAAACCACGTGATACAATCAAGACTCTCCCAGTCAAAAAGATGTAAGGTTGCAAATAATAATTAATCTGACTCTATAATTACATATGCAACAAAATTTATTAAGTTAAATTGTTTATAAACATATAAACATATAAGTCAACTGCTAATAAGTCAAACCAACTCACCAATGCCCTGAAGTACTCAAAGGATTGTCAAAAATACCCACAATAAAGTAGAAGGGATTCAAAAGGAACGAGTACTAGATCTGACATCGGCTAAGTCATTAAATACACTTAAAATATCACTTAAAAGTTATGTTAATCATAATAACTTGACATCCATATATTGATCCGACTTTATCTTGAAGGCTGAAAGAGAGCTACTACCAATTATACCTTGCGGTAACTCACTGCAAAAATTAACCACTTTTTTTTTTTACTGAAAAATCCTTTCTCACACTTACTTGGATTTTTATTTTTTCATCATTTTGATACGACCTCAGGTAAGCCTAATAAGATCTAATGATAAATGCTTACTCATATTTACATTGTCAATTGATGAAAACCTTAACACCTTACTTGAATCATATTTAGAGAGACTAGTATTCAAGGTAGTATTCAGTTCCTTTAATCTAACCTTGTAAGTTAAAACTCTTGTCTTTAAATAAAAATCATTCTTGTTGCTCTACACTGTCCTACCCCCTGGTATATTGATGTCTTTCCTTAGGTAAGGAGTCCAAACTTGTGCACAATATTTGATCATATTACTCAATATAATCACTATAGAAGTTCAATGATCCCCTCCTTACTTTTATAATTAACGTTATAGTTTATCATTCTCAACATTGTTAGTTTTATAAACCACCTCTGACACTTCGTAATTAAAAATCTTATTAGAATAACTTAGATAAAGAACATTTGTTTGTTAGAATTCATTTATCAAGTTTCAGCCCAACCAAATTTATTTAAATCACATTGAACTGTCTCAAACATCCTTCAATATTTTTTTAACAGGATAAGCCAGTTAAGTATCATCAGCAAATTTAGAATAAATATTTTAAATTCTTATCCAAATCAATAATAATGATTACGAATAGAAGTGAACTTAACACAGTACCCTGATGACCCCCTCTTCATCAGCTCCCATGGTTTTATACATTTAATACTAACAATGTCTTCTGTCATTCAACCACTCCTGTATCCAATAATGTACAACCTTTCCCCAACAAACACCGAGATAACTTCTTTATCACCCTTTATCATCATGGGGTAATTTGTCAAAAGCTTTTGTAAGAAAGTTTAAGATATATTTTTAAAATAAATATAATGATAGTGGCTGAACTAAGAAAAAGGTAGAAAGATCCAAACTGATCATGAGAAATATTTAAAGGAAAATGGAAAAAGAAAAAATGACTGGAACAAACAATCAAAGAGAACCACGTGGGTTAACTTAAAATAAATGCAGTAAGTGAAAGAAGAGATAGAAAGGTGATAAAATTGAAAGCTTTATATTATGTAAGAAAAGCATCATCACAAAAAAAATTTTTCCTAAATAAATTAAAAACAAATTTAAATATAAGTTAAAAAATAAACATACCTTTAAAATACTCTCCCTAATTGTTAGAGTACAGTAATACCAGACTAACAAAAACATATGTATCAAATCCAAAGTCCTGTAAAAAGAAGAAGAAATAAATACATTAATAAAATAAAAATAAAATGAATACAAACAAATTGAAGAAATAAACTGATATCTTAATCAAAACTAGTTTTGCTATTAGTTTAGTAATTTTGATAGTTGTTAAGTAGTTTAACTGGCCTTAAAAGAGCATGTAAAATAATACTTATGTATTACTAATATCTTAATAATACTTGTGTATTCCTATTATCTTAATGTATCTTATTTGGTTCTACCTTTTTTGTTGATTTTCTTTAGGGACTGTTGTGAAAATTGAATTATTTTTTTCTGGTTACTACATTGATTTCTTTACTTGGTAACCATAATCATGTATTATATACTTGGCTGTGAAATACAAGTTGGTTGTAATTCTAGCACTGGTATATGGTAGGAGATGGAGCTGATGAAAATGTACAAACTACAACTCCAACCTCAATATAAATTTTAATACTTCCATTAATTTGATAGCGTAATGTCAATAGCTTTTCCATTTTCAGAAAACTTTTATTTCTTTCAAAATTTTGACTTGGCTCTAATTTTAATAATGACCATCTCTATAATGTAAAGAGAATTCCAATTGAAATGTGGCATTTTTGAATACTTTTACAAGAAAATTTTCAAGATATACAGATGGAAAATCCTTTTTATATTACTGCATATTAGAAGACCATCACAGCGAATCAAAAAATCAGCTGTTTTACTGGTTTGAGTAAAAAGGCACCATCCAGAGAATCAAATCTCAAAGACATATGAAATGCTTCCATACAAAAAATTTGAAAGTTATTTAATGAGAAAGAAATGAAGTACAATAAAAATATTTCAACTACATTACAATTAAAAATGAAGAAATCTACTAAGATGTAAAAATCACTAGCAAGTTTTTTCTTTTCAAAGATACTGTAACCAGAAAAAAAAAAAAATAAAAAGAGAAAAGTTTCAGAAACACCTTTTCAAATTTGTTGTAAGGAAATAGAAATAAATGGCCTGAACTTTATTTCCATAATCAACCTTTCAAGACCAAAATGGATAAAATTGATTATTTTGACAATTTAGAAAACTTTTACATGGTTGAAGAACATAAATAAAAAAGACTAGGTTTGAAAAAATCTTAAGCGGAGGTTTATGTTCCATAAAATGGGTACCTAGAGTTAACAGTTTGAAGGTTATGAGTAGGAGATTTCAGTCAGATTTAACAACCCTGCTAACTATATGGGTGGTTTATTTTTTTTTTTAACATAAAATTCTGATAGTTCAATAATAAACACAATCAGTTATGAATTGTTATTTTGGATAATTGAATACCATAATTCCTTTTCAAAGTAAAAATTTCAAATTTTGTATATTTTGCTACAAAAATAAAAAAAATAAAAATCAGCAACTTTGCGAATATTCTTTTATACTTTAAAAGAACATTTTTCCTTATAAACAGAAAGCCAACTATTAAAGGTCAAAAGCAGATCCTATTAGAATAATATTTTAAAACCAAAACTTTTTACATGAAACTATTTTTTACTTTATTGTATTTCTCAAAAATATCTTCAAAATTATTTATTCTTCGTCACTCCTCAAAATGAGGACAAATTTAAACATTTTGAATGCAAAGTTCAAATTTACATAAATTTCTCAAGTACAATTCTTTTCCTCTCATATAGTTTAGTGTTATGTTGTACTCTCAATTCTTCACATATCACATTTGCTGCAGGGTTGCATATGATGAGATCAAAATGATTTAAAAATGTAATTTAATCATATATATATATATATATATATATAATTATATATATATTATATATTTATATATATATATTTATATATATATATATATATATATATTAAATTATTATTTTTTTTTAATAAATTTTTTTAAAAAATATTTTTTGACTTTTTTTTTTTTTTTTACCCGAAATAAAATCTTTTTTTTTTTTAATTTTTTTTAAATTTTAAAAGAACTTTTTTTTCAGTTTTTTGGTTTCTCATAATTTGAGTCATTTCAGTAAAAAAAAAAAAAAAAAAAAAAAAAAAAAAAAAAAAAAAAAAAAAATTTACTTTTTTTTTTTTTTTTTTTTTTTTTTTTTTTTTTTTTTTTTTTTTTTTTTTTATTTTTTTTTATTTAATAATAATAATAATAATTAAATAAATAATAATAAAATAATAATAATTAATAATAATAATACCTAAAGTTGGTGAATAGATTAATAACAGAAAGAGATAATGCAATGAGGCAAACCACAAGTTTGAACTTTTCATACTCATCCTTATAGCGAAATCTGGAAAATAAATTAAAGTAATAAATAATAATAATAATAATAATAATAATAATAATAATAATAATAATAATAATAATAATAATAATAATATTCTATAATAAAATAAAATTAAAAATTAAAATTAATTTTTATAAATTAAATACTGTCACAACTGTTTTAATATCTCAAATTTTTCAACAATAGTAAAAGCAAACCACTGAAAATTCATGATATTAAATATGTATATATATATATATATATATATATATATATATATATATATATATATATATATATATATATATATATATATATATATATATATATATATATATATATATATATATATATATATATATATATATATATATAAACTTACTTTTCATTTTTATCCAATATAGAAACATTAATATTGCCTAGTATAATCTTCAAATAAAAGCCGTTGGGTTTTGGGAGAACATTCTCCATCTCAAATAACTGCGCTTTTCTTCGGATGAAATCAGTTTGTAAAAGTTTTTCCCTTTCAATGTCATCCTCATCATCTTTGAAACTTAGCCTGATAATTTAATAATAATAATAATAATAATAATAATAATAATAATAATAATAATAGATGAAACTGATTTAAAAATTAAAATACATAGGGTTTAGCGTACAATAGTATTGTCTCACTATGAATTTGGGTGAAAAATTACTGATACAAACAAACCTATAGCAAACAATGGGTGGAAAGATGCAATTTGAAATCAACAAAGTGGAACTTAAATAATAAAATAAAAAAATGTTTACATTTCAATATAATATAATGCACTAATAATAATAATATAATTCACTATTTATATGAAAAATAATGAATAATAAAAATGACTGATCAGAATTTAAGAAAGAAAGTGAGACAGATGAATGATCATAATGAAATACTACTATTGACCAAAATAAAAATAAGAAAACCATTTGAATTTTCCTTTGTTTAAGTGAATTGTTTATGCTTAACTTTAAGACAAGTTTTAAAAATTACATAAAAACATTAATATTAAAAACTTACAAGGAACTTAAAATAAGCATAAATAAAGCTACAATTACTTAACGAAAGAGAAATATAAAAATGTTCCATTATTTTTTCATTTAAAAAAAAAAACAAAAAACAAAGCAAAACATTCATCTACGCATTGAAATAAATCTTTGAACCAACACTACTAAATTTAATTACTACTACTAAGAGTAATAATAATAAATTTTTTTTTTAGTAAGCATCAATTAAAATAACCTGAGCTAAGCAATATTTATAATTATTATTATTATTTAATGAAATAAAATTATTATATAAATTTACTTTCTCTTCAATTAGTCAATTTTTATATATATATATATATATATATTATATATATATATATATATATATATATATATATATATATATATATATATATATATATATATATATATATATATATATATATATATAATATATATATATATATACTTTAATATCTAATATGCCGGTAATAATAATTATAAATTACTTCTATTTGTTATGTATTACTTTTTAAGTGACTGCTTAAGTATGTTTATTCTGTATCTCTGATGGGAAATTGCCTTCGTACATCTCTGCTGTAAGCTTGTCAAATCTTCAAGCTTTTTATGATATTCCTTGTGCAATTTCTGAAAATAATAATAATATACTTTACCACAATATAATTCAGCCAACTAGTATTTCATCAATATCAAAAATGAAGACCAAAAAAAAAAAAAAAAAAAAAAAGTGTATTTAGATGACGAAATTTAATAAAATAGGATGGTAAAACATTTTATATTAAAATATTTTATTTTAATTTTAAGAAATAAGAACTTAGAATATAACCATTTAATAAGGGTACCATATTTAATCTCTGAAAGACCCCATGCGCATTTTCAATTTTAAATATTGGAAGAAACATTTTTTATATATATAAAGAAAATGTCTGCATCTCGTGGACAAAGAATATAGATAAATTATTATGTCAAATAGTAATTTGTTAATTAGTGTTCATTGGTTAAGGCTTATCTAAAAAGCATTTTGGTTAAGCAATTTTAGTAAGAAACATTTTATATAGTAATTCAACAGTTTGATGGTTATCATGTTAGGTAAGGTGACTTTAAATATTAAAATTGGGTCATAAAAAATAAACTTCGGCTAATATATCTATTACAACTCATAAATAACTTTCACTTGATATATTTTTCACTAATATTACCAGACCTAGCACAGAAGATAATCAATGTCACCTTTCTGGGTTCTTTTGTGACCTAACAAACAATGATAATAACCATACATGCAATAAATATAGTATAATATTGGGGTAAAAGTGAGCATTATTATTTTTACTTTACTGAAACTATACACAAAATATTTTGAAATGAATTAAAAAATTACCAATAATAAAGCACATAAGGCCACTTATGTACAAAACAAAAACAAAAATTCTAAAATTTGATTTTAAAGAAATACAAATTATTGTACAAGTAGGTCACCATTTTAAATCTTGATGAATCAATTATTTCAATATAGGAATGGACGATTAATTGACATTAAAGCTGATATTTGATAAATTTCAATATGTAAGAAAAAGTACACTCCAACCATACATAGGGTTGATAGGGCTGGGGGTTAGAAGGAGCTCTGCCTTTCACACACAAATGTTCCTTTGACAACTGCCATGCATTCAAATATAATTTTTTTTTCAGATTGTACAGTTGGGCAAGTTACACATTTTTTACTTAGAAATTTTTTTTGAATACCCATCCATTTTGGTGTTGCACACTGGAAATTTTTTTCAAAATTTCCTGTGCATAGTGTCAAAATAATTGGGTATACAAAAAATTTTTTTCTAAACAAAAAATGTGTATCTCATCCAACTATACAACCTCTGAAAATTTCATGAACTCATCACAGGTAGAAAAAAAGTTATGCCCAAAATTATTTTTTACAAAAAAAGTTTGATGTTTCATGAAATTTAAAATTTTTAAAAAATTTTTGGGCAAATACTTTTTTCTACCTGTGACGAGTTCATGAAAAGTTATGCCCAAAAATATTATTTAAAAAAAAAATTTTGATGTTTAAAGATTACAGGATATTCATGGTAATTTGACTTTTTTGGTCTCCCAACATGAAAATTTCAAGTATAACAAAATGAATATCGATGATTTAACTATCTACAGGTTAATTATCAACTCATTTTGACAAAGGAAATATGCTGAAAAATTTATTAAAAAATTTGCATAAATTTTGCTATCATACACATGTCTAAAAACATTTTTTTTTTTTCAAATTATTTTTAGATACTCTATATATAATACTATTCTTATCTAATTATATTAATAAAAAGCATTATGGAATAATAATTTTTAAATAATATTAATTGGTTAGTTTTACCGGGTTTCATTGTTTCATCACAAGCAATTTTAAATTTTTTTTTTTAAATTTATTTTCATATTATACTTTTTTATATTAAAATACTTAGAAAAGTTCATATTTCTCATAAAAAAATTATACAATACAGTTTATCGTGTCAATCCCAATTTTTCACACAATTTAAAAGTTTAAATTTTTAAAAATTAATTTATTATATATATAATATATATATATATATATATATATATATATATATATATATATATATATATATATATATATATATATATATATATATATATATATATATATATATATATATATATATATATATATATATATATATATATATATATATATATATATATATATATATATATATATATATATATATATATATATATATATATATATATATATATATATATATATATATATATATATATATATATATATATATATATATATATATATATATATATATATATATATATATATATATATATATATATATATATATATATATATATAATATTATGCCCTATAAGATAAGGCCTATATATTAATGTAAGTTCTGGCAATATTATATACAATATAAAAATTTTGGGAGTTATGATTTATCAGTTTTAATAACCAAGGGTTTGGTTTATTTTTTATTTTGGGTAACAATTTGATATGGCACGATACCTCTTTTTTCACTATATTGAAAATATGAAGTTCAAAATATGTTTAAATGCATTCTACACATACTTTTACTTTACGGTAAAGAAATATAAACACATAATAAAAAGAAAAACCATTAAAAAAAATAAAAAACTGATATTTTTACTCTGAATGGTAAAGCAACTGTTCAACTGTCATTCATTTGTACAAAAATAAGAAGTAATTTAATACCAGGTTTCTATATTTGTCCTTCGACTGTTCATTATTTTCTGCAATGTATTGTAATTAAAGGAGTAAAGATTAAGAAGTTTTCTGACCTTTGATATATGGAAATATCTATATATCAATAAAAAAAAATTTGACATTTGTATTAGCTTTTATTTCATTTATTATTGTATTTAGCTTTTATTTCATTTATGCCTACTATTATTATTATTACTACTATTATTATATCTAATTATTACTATTGTTTAGTTTTCTTGAGTACTTAGTTCGACTTATCATAACCTGAATGACCGATGCTGCATTGTGATACAGGCCTAACTGATAGATAGAACATTGCTATGGGATACAGGCCTACTGCTGTATTATATATATATATATATATATATATATATATATATATATATATATATATATATATATATATATATATATATATATATATATATATATATATATTAGGGTTCAAGTGTAATTGAGGGAACTTTTTTGTCAGCGCTCGAAAGTAAATATTAAAAATAATAATATATATATATATATATATATATATATATATATATATATATATATATATATATATATATATATATATATATATATATATTTTTAATTTTTATATTTAAGTACACTCCATGTAGCCTCTATATTTAGGGTGTAAGCTCCAGTTTGAGGATCCACAAAATTTTTACTGGGGTTCAAAGTAAGATTTTTAAAAAAATGTTTTTTTACAACAATTTTTGGGCAAAAAAACTTAAATTGGGTATTATACCCAGCATATGTCTACGAGGAGCTCTGCCCCCCGTACCCCCTGACCCGTGAGTGATGATGTCAACTACTTTTCCTTTTCTACGATTTGGGGTATTTTCCATTTTTTTTAGAAAGAGAGTTCCCCCAATTACACCTGTGCCTATATTAGTTTGCCATTTAATTCCATTTCTTTTCTAAATATAGAAAACGGAGATGTCCAAACATTGCTGGAAAAGAAAGAATTAGTTTAAAAGACAGTTGATTTCCTTTTCCCAGCATAAATATTATTTCTGTTTATTAAGTTTTTGGTTTTATTCTTTTTATTATGTATTTATATTACTCTTCTGTGCAAAAAACGTATATGTAGAATGCATTTCAGAATAATTTACCTTAATATTTTCAATATAGTAAAAAATAGAAAGGTATTGTGCCAGATTGAATTAATACCTTATTTTGTTATATATGATAAGCCATGATGCGAGTTTCGTTCATATTAAAGATATATCATTGGTGAAAAGTATATATATTTGCTACTTGAATAAATAATATTATAGCCCTCTGCGAATAAAATTTTTTATTTTCTTTTTTTTAATGCAATTACTATATTCTGTGCAAAAATGGTGAAAATCAGTTAACAGGCTACTATATTATAGAATTTCTAAATCTATTTTTAATAAATATATAAAAATATAAACACGCCAATCATAGGGTCAAGGGGTACAGTTGATGATAAAGGTTAGACTTAGGTAAGCCACTTTTGAGTTTTAATTACTTATATTTGGATATAAAAACATATAAATGCAATAAATAATGACTGAGACATATAACAGCTTTTGTTCAGTAAATTCATCAAACCCCAAAATCTTTTTACTATATAAAAAGCATGTATTATTTAACACAGAGTCCACAATTTATAATAAGGAAAGATCAATTCATTGGTATATTGATTTCAATATCAAAGATATATTGAATTTGAATTACATTTGAATGAGTAATAGAAAGGCTAAATGAGCCTCAGTTAATTCATATGTGTGTACTTTATAACTTATATAGAGTAGAAATAATTACAAGTCAAAAGTGGTTCATCTAGGTCTAGCCTTTACCCAGTTGGTGATAAATGTTTATCTGCCATAAATTCATTATTTATGAGGGCTCTGTTCACAATACCCCTAACCTCATGAGTGACAGGAAATTTGCCAAGTACGATTTTTATATTTACAGCTCATTCTGGGAAGCTCAACTGATCTTAAGAATCTCAATAAACATAATGCAATCAACTAAGGCTTTAAAAAAAAAGGAACCAACCTCTAAAGCGATATATTCAGAGCTGAGAGTTTTCCACTCATCGATACATTCATCTAAGGATCCGTGTTCCATGTTAAATATGTATTAATCATGTGTAGATATCAAAAGGAACTTCAAACTTGAACTTATAAGAGCATAAGAAACTACAATGAATCAGCTAAAAAGAGCCAATAAAACAGAAATACTTAACAACCCAAAATCATCATGTGAAAGGCCTAGGCTAACAACAAATAAAAGTATACTAAACATGATTAACAATGAAATTAAATATTAGCCGCCCGCTAAATTATTATGAATTTTATTTTCATCAAAAAATATTTAGGCGTTTGCATTTCTGTTTGTTAGCTAGTTTGTGCTGCATGTACATGAACATAAAATGAAAAAAATAATGTTTCATTATCCTTCATTGTTATGTTCAATATTCTGATCCCATAACCTTTGAAATTTTTATTTGCGACTGACTATCAAAAACTGTTCAAAGTTGAGACTGTATGGCTTTTTTTTTTCTTTTCAGAAACGTCTATCTAGTGGATTAAGTTTCATTTGTTGTGTATTATTTAAATAAAACTGAAGTTGAAAATTTATTGAGGTATCGAATTACATTACGACTAACTAATAAAAAAATAGGTAATTTAAACTTCAACATTTTTGCTGAGATATCCCACAGACGAATACAATTTAAATTATCCCATATTATTTTCCAAGATTATAATTTCCTTATTTTAATAAGTTAATTTAAATAATATATGAGGGTCTAATCTAAAAAGAATAATCGCATAAAAAATCTTTACATACTTTTACCATTTCATTTATGCCTATTGTATAAACTCTCATTTGCATTCATTTTCGTTCATAATGAGGAAATTCAATTGAATTCTCCATGATGAGACTTAAAGGTTGTCTTGTAACTAATTTTTTTATCTGGTGCGATTTTGATGAGGCGACACTTCTATGAGGACTATGCATATTTCAGACAATATCCCAACTTCTTGAAACAACACCACCGTAAATGGCTTTTTTACATGAACATAAAATGAAAAAAAAAAATTAAAGTTTCATTATCCTTCATTATGTTCAATATTCTGATCTCATAACCTTTGAAATTTTTATTGGCGACTGACTACCCAAAACTGTTCAAAACTGTTCAATTTCATTTGTTGTGTATTATTTAAGTATTCGAAGTCGATCTGTAACTTCCTTTGATGAAGCTTTCTACTTAAATCTTTCTAATTAAGTTTTTACTTAACCCTTTCATGCCCAAAACAACTTTCTTGGAATAAATAAATAATTACTTGATCAACATTTCCTTATAATATATATTGTCAAAATAAATGCCTTTTGAAAGAAGAAAAATTTTTAGTATAGAAAATAATTAATGTTTAAAATTAAATAAAACCTATGGAAATAATTCGCCAAAAGCTCTCTTCAGGCGAGAAAACAATACCTCTTCCTCCTTTGAACAAGGTCAGAGGCATTCTGCTATTTTCATGAGTACTTAGCTTAATCACATCCTAATCTTGCTTTCCGTTGAGTTGCCAATTATTTAATATGTAGAAATACAAAACTCACCCATATTTTACTTTGATATAAGGACACGTTTTCTTGTGGATTTGAATCCACGCTGGGTACGAAAGGGTTAAATTATCTCGCTTTCTGGTTTATGTTTGAAAATCACTTTTAAGTGTCCAAGATTACTTACTTGTTTCATTAATTCAAACTCATTTTCATTTAGTTACTGGATCTGATGTGGATGTTGTTTCACTGTGGAGGTAAGGAGAGTAACGGAGTTGAAATGAAATTCAGATCGGGTGAAAGAATTTATTTCCCATTGAAAATTTGAAAACAGACAAATCAAAATAATGCAATAAGGAAAAACTGGAGCCAGACTACATACTAACAATGAATGAAAATCAATTTAATAATCATCAATAAAATAACTCTCTCAGTACGGTAATTCTGAAGAAAAAGAAGAAGAAAGAAAGAAAGAAAGAAAGAAAGGAAAAAAAAACCATACGAAATAATAAATATAATGAATACTTGATATATGATATAAATAATAAAAAGGGATATATATATATATATATATATATATATATATATATATATATATATATATATATATATATATATATATATATATATATATATATATATATATATATATATATATATATATATATATATATATATATATATATATATATATATATATATATATATATATATATATATATATATATATATATATATATATATATAAAAAATAAAAAAATATTTAAAATAATTTAAATAAAAACAAACTTAGAATTAAACAATTATACTCATATGCGTGTAAGTCGGTGAAGGAGTATGAGCCTCCCTAAGAGGTGTATAAGGGGTTTAGCCCCATTCTCGTTAAGAGCGTTTGTGACTTCAGCTGTCACGTTCACCCACCACGAACATATACCAACTCCATCACCCTCATCCATAGGTTTACCAGTCCCTACTTACCTTGTGAAATATAAGATCTGGAAAAATATATGGCAAGTTTAATATGTACAACCATTCATCTCGTTAATAACATAATCCTATGAATTCATTATTATTACTAATTCTTATACAATCTTTATTATTATTATATAAAAACCTTGTGAAATATACGTACGTTAAAAATAACTTGTTTAGCATATCATCTATTTCTATTTACAATCTTTACTATTAATTTCATAACTATATTCTTTATAATATGTTTCATAACACACACACTCATATTTGACTCTATAGAGGGGTATAGGGGAATTTAGCTGCTTAAGGACTTAGCTACATCCTTGATGAGCCTCTTTAGAGGGGCATAGGAGTGTTTAGCTGCTGAAGGACTTAGCTCCATTCTTGGTAAAACCAATTATATTTTTCTCTAAATTAATATTCCATTGTCATTTATTTCCTTCTTTTCTGTTACATATTTCCAAAATTCCGATTTGTTCCTCTTTTATGGTAAAAGCTCTCTAACATTATAACATTCCATTAAATATTCATTTTATCTAAGGTCCAGGTCCATCTCTCTTCTGAGCAAAGTTTCTCTTCACTTTCCCTGTACTACGTTGCTTTAACAAATTTATCTATTTTTTCAATTTGTACTATATTATCCTCGCCGATTACAGTCTTTCCCTTCTTTATATTGTTGGCGATACCCCAGAGCCTCATATCCGGAATTTTTTATGGTTTTTCCCCATCTATGATGTTTCTTTCCATGAGTATATTTCTCGTTCTCATGCTTGTCCCCTTTTTTAAGGAGAGCTTTATGTCTGCTGTATGTGAAACAACAAAACATTTCCATTTTCTCTTCCACCATATAAAACATTCTTTTTTGCACCTCTAAGGTTGTAGGGGCCATACTTTTTCCTGTCTAAATGTTGGTCTGATGAATCGGGAATTTTCAAAGACTTCTGGCTAATCATGTGGTGAAAACTGAGCCTGGGTCTTGGTGGCTCTCAAACATTTTCTGATTTCTCTCTTGTATTCGAGATTGAGTGATGTGCTAATATGAGCTCCGTTCCCCTCTCAGCTCTCTCTCTCTCTCAATAAGGAAGGGCCAGCACCAGGACTTCCAATTTCCTTAACTTTTTTTTCTTCTTCTTTCATGAGTTTCCTCAGAAGATGTTTGTTCATTCTATGAGACAAGATCATTACAATGGTCTCTCTCTCTCTCTCCAATTATTTTGGCTAAAGGGAAGGCATTCCACTACTCAAAACCTCCCCGCCCCATTGCAAAGATCAACAATTACGAGTTATTCACGTTTGCGTGTGTAAGCATGTGCTTATTTAAGTCTCTTCTATAATTACTTCCATAGGAGCAGTAAGAACATTTAAATAATTTTACGTTTGTGTGTGTAAGCATGTGTGATTTTAAGTGTCCTTTCTGATTACTTTCATAGGAACACTTACCACATTTAAATAATTTTATATTTGCGTGCGCAAGCATGTGTATTTTTAAACTTTCTTTGTGATTACATTCATAGGAACAGTCAGAACATTTAAATAATTTTACTTTTGCGTGTGTAAGCATGTGTCTATGTAGGTGTCCTTTATAATTACTTTCATAGGAACAGTGAGAACATTTAAATAATTTTACCTTTGCGTGTGTAAGCATGTGTAATTTTAAGTACCCTTTCCAATTACATTTGTAAGAGCACTTTAGAACATTTAAATAACTTTACGTTTGTGTGTGTGAGCCTGTGTTTATTTAGACTTCCTCTCTGATTACATTCATAGGAACAGTCAGAACATTTAAATAATTTTCTACCTGTGTGCTTACCAATGTGTGCTTTTAACTGTTCTTTATAATTACATTCATAAGAGCAGTGACAACATTTAAATAATTTTATATTTTCGTGTGAAAGCATGTGTACTTTTAAGTTTTTTTTCCAATTGCATTCATAGGAACAGTGAGAACATTTAAATAATTTCACGTTTCCGTGTGTGAGCATGTGAGTTTTTAAGTTTCCTCTCTGATTACATCCATAGGAACATTCTGAACATTTAAATAGTTTTACATTTGCGTGTGTAAGTGTGTGTGCTCTTAAATAGTCTTTCCGTTTACATTCATAAGAGCAGTAAGAACACTTAAATAATTTTTCGTTTGCGTGTGTAAGCATGTGTGCTTTTAAGCCATCTTTCCGATTACATTCATAGGAGCAGACAGAACATTTATACAACATGTGAGTCTGCATATGATTCTTTAATACGTATTTGAAATCGCATTCATAACTGCAATGAGCGCACTTAAAATTTACTTTTGTTGCGTGTTTCTAAATGAGTCTTCAACTCATCTTGGCTTTTAAAATTAAAATTACAATATTTGCAACAGAGGTTTTCCACATGATCTTCTTCAATGCTTTGTTGATGTGCTACTACTCTCTGAGGTTTGCTTTTTGTAGTACTTTTCACTTTGATATTTTTTTCTCCTTCAGCAGCATTGATCATGAGCATCTGCAAAACAAATGAAAAAGATTATAAGAATGTTGAAGAAAACTTAAAATATTTTTATTAAATCATTTTCTATTCGTCTCTTTTTCACTAAATTTTTTGTTTTCAATAAAAATTTATAAGAAAAATGGTATCATATATGTTACTTTAGGGGCGATAACTCCCACACTTTTCGCGCGAAAATGACGTCACCAACTAAGTTTCCTGAAGATAATTAGAGGCTAACAAAATAATTAGATGCTAACAAACAATGTAAACAAACTCAATTTTGTATCCAACATTTGTTTTCAACTTTTAAGTGGTTGTTTTATATAAAATTTAAATTTATTTTAATAAATATGGTAAAATATGTAATTTCCAAAATTATTTAAAATTTTTAATTTCTTTTCATATAAATTTAAATAGAAAAATCGTGCGTAGATATATTAGTAAAATAATTAAAATTAATCTTTCATATTGGCTAAATTATTTATTTGTTCTAAAAATTAGGATACTCTTTAAAATATTTCCAAATTCAGGATATCCATTTTAGGATGTCAAAACCGAATCTTTTTGAAAAATGAACCTGTTTACATGTGTGTGTTTGGCACTACAAAACTTATTACTTTAACACAATAAAATGTAATGTTACTCACTGCAAACATTAAAAATAACAACAAAAAAAGCCTAGGCATTAAGTGAACATCTTCCTGAACATCACCTTGTTAAGTATTTAACTTTTTAATATATCAAGGTCTAATTCAAGGAGTTCCTTATTTAATGCTAAGGAGTGGGAATTTTGAAGGGTTAGCTAGCTTTCGACTTTAGACAAAGTCTGCCCTGGGATTGTTAATTTTTAATATTTGACCGTGAGTTATAGGGCAAGCTTGTTAAATTTTTCTAACTGTTATTAAACTGACAAACTTTTTTTTTTTCGATGAGCTTGAGAGTACCTGCTCTATTTAGGAGTTAGTAGATTTCAGCTCTGAGGTTTGAATATGAAAACCAATTTAAAAGGTCATTGATTAAATTTGTTTACTGAATAACTAAATATAGCTTTTCTATTTTAAAAAATGCATATCAAAATAATCTTTTAAAGAAACTTTTACTACTACAGTAGTCAAACTTTTATGTTTTTGGTGTGTAACTTTCTTTTATGCTTAATATTTTTTTTTTTTTTTTTTTTTTGTTAAGATACACTAAAAATAGTTTGGTTCCAGATAATTATTTTAGTTCTTAAAATTTTGGTTGGGTACTCACACTTCACAGTACTGCTTTTAGCTTTTTCTGCCTAACAGAAAATCTCAATAAGAATTAAGACAATTGGAAAACACTTATTCCAATCCTAATACACATAATAATAATAATAATAATAATAATAATAATAATAATAATAATAATAATAATAATAATAATAATAATAATAATATTTATAATAATTTTGTTTTGGCTGCTTGCAACTCTCTTAAAACAGAATATGAATGATCCTGTATCACCTGAATATTTTGAGAAAACGACAATCATTTTAAATGAGAATCAGCTGACTGAAAAATCTACTATTTTGGCCAATTTATGGAAAACTCATTCAATCATGTAAATCATAAGATGATGTTCTCAATAAAGGTCTAAAAATGACTAAGAAAATAGCACTCACGCAAGTTTTAAAGAAGATTTTGGACAAATCAGATAAAAAGGTCCCCCTTTCTTGGGGGGGGGGAGGGGAAGGATATTTGCAATCTGGCAAAGGCATTCCAATTTTGAAAGGATTAGAAGAAATTCAGATTTACTTTATTTTGATTTGTTACAATTATAAAGGTAGTTTGTTCAATAGGCATTTTATTTGACATCACAATAATTAGTATGGAAACTATCAGATATCACAGACATATGATAGTGATTTATTTGGCTTGTAATTACATGGTATTTGGTATTATAATTTACCCCCTTTGATGGACAAATTTTAAAATTCATTTTTAATAATAATAATAATAAATATTTTCACGTTTATAAATATTTTACCTTTAATTCCTTGTGACTCAACTTCTTGAGAAGTAGCAAAGGAAACTTTGACATCAGAAGTTGTGCAAAATATTCTTCTTCCTCTGATTCAAAATGTGATTTGAAACCCTTTTCATTTACTTTATTTTGCAACGAAGAAACATTTTTCAGACTCATAAATTTCTATAATAGAAATTGGATGAATAATAATAATAATAATAACAATAGTAATAATAATAATAATAGTAATAGTAGTATTATTATAGTAATAATAATAACAATAGTAATATTTTTTTGAGTAGCTGTTCAGGGATGCAGCAATGCTGGATTGGAAACCAACACCAGGGACAACACCTAGTCAAAACGAAATTAAAACGAACACACCATAAAATCAAATCTGGAACAACAGGTTCAAAGCACCGAGAAGACGAAAATTGCATCCCTCTGGAAATGAGAAGATTCTGATAGGAGGTAAGAAAGACGATAACCGGAGATAGTACAAAAATCAGGGAAGTATTTCCGTCTGCAGGAAGATAGAGCAGGACAACCAACCAGAATGCGATGGACTAAAAGAAAAATGCTAGAAAGGCAAAAGTGACAAGCCGGAGGGTAATCCAGAGGCATGAAGTAGCTGTGGGTGAAGTTGGCATGACCGATTCGGAGGCGTGTCAAGGATACCTCTAGACGAAGGCTAAAACAGCAAGAAAACGACCGATGAGCGAAGGGTTTTACCTTCTGCAGCTTGGCACAGAGGGCATCTTTCCTGCAGCAGGCCTCCCAACACGTAAGAAATCCCCGGCGAATATGGAAGTATAGAGATCAGGATCCAGAACACAACCATTCTGTAAGTGTAGAGGAAGGGGAAACCCATAGATAGTCGGAGTTGACGAGGCCTGGTTAGCAGCCCTATCAGCTTTTTCATTTTCCGCAATATCGACGTGGCTAGCAGAAGCGAAGTTTTCTTCCGTGAAAGAAGCAGGAAGAGGAAGTTCTGGATAAGCGAGACTAGTGAAATTCTTGTGGAACTGTTATTAAGTGCCATCAGTGCAATGCTATAGTCGGAAATGATAATATATGTCACATCGTCAGTGAAGGCCTAAATTATAGAAAGGGATAGATTGATGAGTAAGAGGGAAGAGTATGTGAGAAGGTGCAGTTTTGAACACAGCGGAGGTTCCCACACCGTCAGGTTTCTTGGAGCCCTCAGTGAACACCGGAACTGCCCGACCTCACACATGAACCAAATGGCATGCAGCGCAAAGTCCGAGATCATAAACCCCAAGTGCAGGACAGCCTCCTACGTTGGCTAGACGAGGTTCGGGACCTCTACAATGGGCGGCCCGGTCAAGGCAAAAGGACCAGTTTGTAACCTGTACCCTCATCCACGGGAAAATAAGAGTGGAGTAGACTTGTATCCATGCAGGAACAAGCCTCCAGAAGACCACAAAGGCCAGATGAAGGGGGGGGAGGGAAGATTGGAAGGAAAGAGTTGCGCACCAGAATACATAGGGGAGAAGGAGGAGCGAACTCAACCAGGAAAAGTGGGAAACAGAAAAATCATAAGTTTGAAGAAAATGAAATGAAAAAAGGTAAAACGTGCTACTTCGTGGATATCAAGACCCCCTCACCATCGTAAGGTGGGCACGTTAACGAGGGGGATGAAGATGATGATGATGATAATAATAAATTCTGTTCTCTTAACTACCTGTTTCCAAGGTTAGTAAAAAATAATAACACAAATGACTTAATAATAATAATAATAATAATAATAATAATAATAATAATAATAATAATAATAATAATAATAATAATCACAGAAACTACTCAACAAACCTTTACATGTTGAACATTAAAATTCTTCATGATCATGGCAGAATTTTTAGATTTTAGGACATTATTTTTAATCTTCTCTTCATTAAACACCAATTTCAAATTGGATTCTCTTGGCTCTGACTTTATAAAAGATGAATTTTCATCTAATTCTTTCTTCATACTTTCTGGTAAAGATATGTTTGATTCACTGTGAGGAAAGCTCTGAAAAAATAATGAATGGATATGAGTATATATATATATATATATATATATATATATATATATATATATATATATATATATATATATATATATATATATATATATATATATATATATATATATATATATATATATATATATATATATATATATATATATATATATATATATATATAATATATATATATATAATATATATATAAAAAAAAAAAAAAAAAAAAAAAAAAAAAAAAAAAAAAAAAAAAAAAATTTTTAAAAAAAAATTAAAAAAAAAAAAAAAATAAAAAAAAATAATAATAATAATAATAATAATAAATATGATGAATGATGATGATGATGATGATGATGAATGATGATGATGATAATAATAATTTTTTAAATATTTAAAAACATTTTTACTCTTACTTTACTTCTTAAAATATTTTATTTTAAGAAAAATAAAACAATTTTTATATCAGAAACGTCAAACCACAATGGTTTCTAAGGTGACTTCAAAGAAGTTGACACTTCTATTCGGATTGTGAAATTATTTTTCTTCTGTACAGTTACTTTAACTGTTTAAAACTATACACATAATTGTATATATTAACTCTGGATAGAGAACTCTTATCACATGTGTATGTGTGTGTGTGTGTGTGCACTGTGTGGGGGGGAGGGGGTACTTCAGTTCAACCCATCAAAGGGGGAGGGAACATAAATACCTCAACTGGAAAATTTTCATATGAGAACAGAAGGAAAGATAACAAAAAGTCTTTCTGTTGGCAATGCTCAGCATAAAGGTATCTCTTATAGAACTTTGGAACATTTGCACTATCTCCATATTCGATCAAAAACATTCATTCACTTCAAAAGGATCATCCTATACAGAATTCAAACTTATAATTTTGGACTCTGTATGTGAACCTGACCTCCATTC
>SEYY01000928.1:0-30000 GCA_009176605.1 Armadillidium nasatum
TAAATTGTCTAACTTGTCTAACGGTCTTTGGAACTGGGAAATCTTTTACACCTTTGATGTTCTTTTCTAGAGGAATCATACCTTGGTATGAAATCTGGTGTCCTAAAAACTTTACTTCTGTCCTTAGGAGATTGGTTTTTGAGGGTTTCAGTTTGAAGCCAGCTTTGATAAATGCTGTTAAGACTTCTTCTAGGATAGTAAGGTGTTTTTCGAAGGTCTGGCTTATAATGAGGACATCGTCCAAATAGATCATTACTTCCTGCCAAGGTATGTGACATAAAGCTAACCGCATTGCACGTTGAAAAGTCGCAGGGCCATTTTTAACGCCGAAAGGCATTCTCATGAATTCCCAATGACCTAGCGGTGTAGAGAAAGCTGTTTTTTCGATACTTTCTTCCTCCATTTCGATCTGATAATAGCCTTTAATAAGGTCTATTGTGGAGAAATATTTCATTCCTTGTAGGCTAAATAGAGTGTCAGTCAAATTCGGTATAGGGAAAGAGTCTCCTTTAGTCACTTCATTGAGTTTTCGGTAGTCGATGCATAAACGCATAGCTCCATCTGGTTTCCTGACGGGAACTACGGGTGCGGAATATGGTGAATAAGATTTTCTGATTATTCCGTCAGCTTCTAATTGTTGACATACTTTTTCTACCTCATAAAGAATAGGACCTTGTAAGCGTCTTACTGGACAACACACTGGGTCATCTACAAGTGTGTCTATTGTGTGTTTAAGTATAGAGGTACATCCTACATCGTCATCTCCTAAGCTTAAAGCAGTAGGATATTTCATTAGAAGTTGGATAAGTTGTTCTTTTTGGCTTGATGTAAGAGTAGTAGAACCTAAATCAAAGGCTTCATATAATGATTCTAGCGTCCATTCAGGATAAGTAGTTTGGGGTTTCTGAGACAACTCTACTACATTAATAGAGGAAAAAGAAGAATCTAGTGAGAGAATAGAAAAAGTACCTAAAGAATATCCGCGTTTAAGATGTATTGGATTATCATTAAAATTAAAACAATATAAGTATATAATTTGATCTGGAGAATAGTTTAGAACAATATGATCCATTATAAATTTATTAGAATCATTTGGAGTAAATAATAAAAGGGTGTTATAATTAAAAATTAGATGATCAATAGAGATGGGGATAGTTATACACTTATTAGGTGGTAAAGAAATATCTGTGTCTATCGTTGCAAGTCCATCTTTGGATTGTAATGTACGGATATCTTCGGCGATTATGGTAAGATGATTTTTATTTCGCTTTATCAACTGTTTAGTGGCTAAGTCGGGTAATAGCTGTTCATGGCTTAAAAAATCATACCCTAGGATTAAATCATAATTTGTAACTTGATCGTCCACAACTATGAATGGATGTGGTTCAGTTATATAAGTTCTAGAAAGTTGGACTTGGAAAGTTACAATACCATAAACAGGAAATACCGTTCCTCCAATTCCTTGTACACCACTATATGTGGTTGAAAATAATGGATAATTTTGGGAATTTAAGAGACTATATGTTTTGGAGGTTATAAGACTCCCAGCGGCACCAGTATCTACAAGAGCCGTGAGTAGTTTGTCTTGCTTAGAATCTTTTATGAACACACCTACTAATAAGGTATCTTTAGGAGGTACTTGTAAGGTATGAAATTGAATAATAGAATTAGAAATAGAAGAATTAGATTTAGGAGTAAGAGAATTAGAATTAGAGGTTAATGTAGTAAAATCGTCTATAGAGGATAGTTCTATCGGCGGTTTTATTATGGAGGGTAATTCTGGAGTAACTTCTATGGCTTCAGAGTTAGAGATGTCTGGAGTTCCTAATGTAGGATGTAGCAACGGTGATCCATCCGTTGATGATACTTTCTTTGTTCTTTGGGGTTTTGGAGATTCTGGAGAATAGTTTAAATTAACTATTAGTGATGAAGGGTCCACTAGAGGATTGGAATCTTTAAACTCTGTGGGTGGATCAATCACCACAGAGGATATTAGTTTCCCTGATGGGAATAGGATGGTGGTTTATATTGAGGGCAGTCTTTACCTAAGTGCGGTCCTCCACACTCGGTACAACTTAGAGAGTCATCACGAGCTTGTTGTTTTTGTTGTCTAGTAGGGCAATTATTGATTATATGGCCGGTTTGTTCGCAATGAATGCATTTATTTTGTCGTTGATAACAGTTGTTATATAGATGTCCTCTCTTCCCACAAAATTTGCAGTAGGGACGAGAACGGCAATCTCGAACATCATGACCAGGCTTTTTGCAATAATTACAAGTCACATTCGAGGAATTTCTATTATTAGTTCTTGGAGATCCATTCCACTGTTGTTGGTTTCTATTGTTGTTGTTCCTATTTGTGTTATTACCAAAAGTTCTAGGAGGTGTTCGACTCCTTGACCTATTATTTCTATTATTATTAATAGAATTTTGCTTATAAGGAACATTTTTCGCTTTATCCTGTTGACTAGTTACTTGAGCAAAAGTTGGTTGATTAGGATGATTGGAAAAATAAGTTGGAGGAATAGGGGGTTGAGCAATTTCAGAATATTGATTATTATTAGTCGTATTGGGAACTGCATTCACTTGAATTGGCAATCCCAATTGTTGTTGTCGTGGCGTCATTTGAGGTTGGAAATTAGTTAGATCAATTAATTCTGGGATGGGGGTTTTATTTGTCACTTTATTTGGAGTTTGTATAGGATAAGACCTCTGTGGTAATTCTTGGGTTTGATAATTAGTATAGATCTGATCAATTATATTGACTAAATCATCCCAAGATATTTCCTCTCTTCTGGACATTTCACAAATCATGACATGTGATTTCACTGTCTGCTGGATATGTAGAGGTAAACTATTGATTAATTTTTCTCTAAGGATCATTAAAGTTTCAATTTCCGCTGTAGGAAAAGCTTTTTCTGCTAACCCTTGCAAGCGCAGAGCAAACAAGGGGATGGTTTCATTATAATCCATTATTGCATTTTCAAAATTTGTCTGATCAGTTTTGTTTTGCTTTGAAATATATTTATTAAACCATTGTGTAAGTTCATAGACTATAATAGTATATCCAGAGTTGTTTTTCATTAAAAGATCATATACAGTCTTAATATGTCCTTCTAGATGTAAACCAAGATAAGTTCTCCATTCATCTGTAGAAGACTGTGGGTACATAGTTTTAACATATTCTTCAAATCTGGTGAGAAATTGGGGAAAAGTCTCTCCGTCTTCCAATCTATATTTACCTAGAGGGATCATTTTAGTGGGTTTCTTTTGGAGTGCAAGTTGCTGAACTAGTTGAGATAAAGTCTGTAGCATCTGCTGATTTTGAGCTATTAGTTCTCGATTTTGGGACAATAGTTCATTCATAATCCTTGAGTCAACTAATGTATAAGTAGGTGAAGTTTGAATTGGCTGAGTCTGAGGTAGCGATTGTGTAGGCATATTTGGCAGTTGGAAAGTAAATGGTTGTTGTTGTGATAGAGGTGGAATAGAAGAAGATACTCTAGGATCAATAGGAGCTGAAATATTAGAAGTTGCAGTTGTAAATAAAGGTAAATTAGAACTAATAGGAAATGGATATGCTAGAGAACTTTGAACAGTGTTTGACCAATTTACATTAGACTGGGAAAACTCCAATGATGTCATTGGTGGTACCCAATTTTGTTGAGTTAAAAGCATGGAAATACTAGTAGAAGGATTACTTACAACATTAGATTGTGTCAACATTAGTGTCAGTTTTTAAAGTCATAGTTATTGGAACAGTTTCAGTATCTATACCTTTCCTTCCATTGTTTCTAAATTTTCAGTGGACATTATATTTAATATATAAGTATGGAAACACACACAGAAATCAGAAAACCAATAAAACTAAACTGGTATACTGGTACGTAATATAAATGATACTCACTAGTTAGCTAGTGTTTACAATTTACAACAATTGGCAACAGAACAAAGACAGAACTGTAGTGTAGAAACTACGCTCTGCTACCAATGTTATAATTTTAACTGGGGGTTTAAAGTAAAGTTATGGTGATTATTGAATACGAGAGTCAAGTGACTAAATGTAGCTCTCTCACCAATTTGGGAACAACGATATCCCCAAAGGAAAGTTTCAATAACTTTCTACAGTTACAACTGTCTCTGAACTTATACCAATTTAAAAATATAAGAATATGTGTTACGTACCAGTGCTAACTCCAAAAAAAAATGATTGATGAGATGATAAATAGGAAGGCTCTTGAAATCAAGTCACAAAGCAGAAGAGGAGATAAGCTTCTTAAAGTTAGGTAAACATGCGACACAACACTCAAGCAAGAAAAATAAAAAAATATAGAATTAGAACAAATAATGATGCCCACACATGCAAGCGAGAGTATTAGAGGAACAATTAGGGTGAAAATAATTACCTGAGCAAGTGTACAGGAAGTACTCCTCTCATAGACTTCCACTCACATGTGGGAAAAATAATAAACGAATAATAATAATGATTTAATAAAATAATATATATATATATGTGAGGTTTTATAATGAGGTTGAAACTTAAGAGTATCCCTGGGTTAATTGCAACTAATTGCAGCAATAAGAATATAATACACACATTCAATCACTCAATCACTGATACACTGCGCTGGCACACTAGTACTGTAAAACATTACACACAACATACCAAAATAATAATAGATAATAATATGAACCGTAATATTTTTTCTTTTATGCAATGGAGAATGATGTAACAAAATATAGGTTAATAATAAATTTATAAATTTTTTTTATCACTTAATCCTAAGTTGTATCAATCTTATGAAAATAATTTTATTACCTTCATAATTTTTATAGTATGAAGATTAGTCTTTATTGGCTTTTTACACTCAATTTCCAACTCCTCTGTATATTAAAGGAGATATAATTATGACACTGTAGTTCACCACACTTAAATTGTTTTATTATAATACAATTTAATTATATATAATAGTAAATGTGAATAAACAATGCACTATAGGGGAAATCTTGTAACACTAAAAATCTGTGTAGTGTTGCTAATTACAATAAATGTAATCAAAGGAAATGCTTGTAGTTTCGTAGTATTCTGAATATATATGGTAAGGTAAAGTTCCAAACCATGGAAATGTCACAAATAAAATTCCTCAAACTGGATGTAGGATATGTGACAGTGAAGGCTCCAAACCATGAACGTTTATTACACAGAGAAGGTCCCTCACCATGGAAATCTGGGAAAAACAAACGCTCCCTGACCATGGATATATGAGATGGGGAAACAAAGGTTCCCTGACCATGGACCTATAAACATATTTTATTTCTTTTTAAGCTATATAAAAGATTACTTTCTATCCATATTAACAGTGTTATACATTATATACATAATAAAACCTTTTAATAATAGAAACTAAACCTAACTTAGTTTAACTTACCTCAACAAAGTTGAGGTCTTTTCTTTTAACTTTTTGAAGAATCTTATTCAAGTCGTCAATTTATGGAAAGTTGGAATTCCTTATAAATAATTAAAAACACCAATTAACTATTTGCTTGAGTCTACCAAGAAAATCTCATTGAAAACAAATAAAGTAAAGAAAGCATACCTTGATTTATCCTTGAATACACTTGATATATATATATATATAAACTCATGCAATTAAGCAATTGAGAACAAAAATAGAGTAAGAGATATGATTATGAATGGCAAAAAATGATAACAAAATCAAGCATTACTTTAGAAAAGTATCTGAAACCAAAAAAAATTTATACTTAATGACATATGTTGGTTAAAACATATTAGAGGAAATGAATTTGGGATCAGGGTAACAGGAAAATTCCTTACAATATATATATATATATATATATATATATATATATATATATATATATATATATATATATATATATATATATATATATATATATATATATATATATATATATATATATATATATATATATATATATATATATATATATATATATATATAATTAATCAGTATCGGCAAAAATTTTGGTATCGCTCGATCCCTACTTTTAACATAGAGTGCTACACCTCCACCATTTCTTCCTCTACGCTGATATAGGTTAAATGAGTATTTGTCTATTTTATATTCCTGTAGGGAGTCTCCGTAAAATGCCTCATTAACCCATGCTTCAGTAATGCAAATAATGTCTAAGATTCTCCTTTATAATGTAACTTAGTCAACTCATCTTTTTTGTTTCTAAGGCTCTGAGCATTTGTGTAAAAATATTTCATACTAAACATGTCCTTATATGTATCCTTTACCATCTTGATTTATATTATTGTTTCCATTTTTATTAATAGGCCCATATTATAAAGCACCTTTAGTTATATTCATACAATCATCAATCTCACCATCAGTATTAAAATCACCATCTCCACAACTAGCAGTGCCAACATTATGCCCTTCACCCCTATCCTTACCTAGTTTTCCGGCAGACATCTCAGTATATATATATATATATATATATATATATATATATATATATATATATATATATATATATATATATATATATATATATATATATATATATATATACTTTGATTTGATTTGATTTTGTTTATTTGACTAATTGTTCAATACATATTTTCATATTTGAATTCATAATGTATGAAATAAAACTTATGTTCATATGATTAATTCATCACCCCATCAGACTTTTTCAGTTAAAAATATTAGTAATTGTGATTTTATTTTATATTATACATTAGTGATTATTGTAAATTTTTCTTTTTAGTTGAATAAAAGTTTTCAGATTCTGCTTATTATTTTCAGGATATCTAAATCATGAAATTAACATATATGAAAAACCATCCGAATGGTTTAAAAATTGTTTTAGCATGTCATGTAAATGATGTTCATATTGAAAAAATAATTTCTTCAGGAGGTAAGTAAGCATCAGAGATATATATATATATATATATATATATATATATATATATATATATATATATATATATATATATATATATATATATATATATATATATATATATATATATATATGTTATAATTTTAACTGGGGGTTTAAAGTACAGTTATGGTGAATATTGAGTACGAGGGTCAGTTGACTAAAATTGTAGATCTCGCACCAAATGGGGAAAGTAATATCCCCAAAGGAAAGTTTCAATAACTTTCTACAGTTACAACTGTCTCTGAACTTATACCAATTTAAAAAAAAATATAGGTGTTTACGTACCAGTGCTAACTCCAAAGGAATGATTAATGAGATGATAAATAGATGGGCTCTTGAAACCAAGTCACAAAGCAGAAGAGGAGATAAGCTTCTTAAAGTTAGGTAAACATGCGACACAACACTCAAGCAAGAAAAATAAAAAAAATATGGAATTAGAACAAATAATAGTGCCCACACATGCAAGCGAAAGTATTAGAGGAACTGTTATATCTATATTTACCTTGTGTACAGTACATGAATTTGACTCCTCAAAAAGAACTTACTCTTACATGCGGGGAAAAAGAATAAAAATATAATAAAAATGATTTAATAATGTATAATATATATATATAATAGATATAATAATGGTGATGAAATAAAAAAAAAAAAAAAAAAAAAATATATATATATATATAAATATATATATATATGTACCTTTAAACCAATAAATATATTTATTAAGAGTAATGAAAATATTATACCAATTCACTCACTGATTCGCTGCGCTTACACTCAAATATAGTAATATGCACACAAAAGAAAAAAAAAAATATATATATATATTAATCTAATCTGAAGTTATAGGTAATAGAAATATATAAATAATTTATACTAATTATTAAATATAGGCAAAAACTGACTTTTTCTTTACTTGATTTAACTTAGTTTTTATAAAAAAAATTCACAAGAATATGAAACTTATTTCTAGTTTATTCTTTTTATATTACAAGGTAATAAAATTATCTGATTACCTTCATTATAAGGATAAGTGTTTTTACACAAATAATTTGTCTTTTAGAATTTTTGTACACTGTTTTTCTCCTATAATTAACTGGCTTCCACTTGTCTTTGTCAAGAAAGAAGTACACAATCACTTAAGGAACTTTGGATGTTTATATAAAAGCACACACACAGAAGAGCTCCCAATCGAGGATTAAAGATGTAATCTCCCAACCAGGGATAAACACTCTTCCAACCAGGGAAAGGTATAAGATTTCAAAAGTTCCCAACCAGGGAAGATGTATAATAGCTCCCTACTGGGGATATATGTGTGCTAGTTCCCAACCAAGGGAATACGTGTGATAGCTCCCAACCAGGGATAGATGCTTAATAGCTCCCAACCAGGGATGGGTCTATGAGCTATAGGAGCTCCCAAACATGGAACCTACAATAGATTTATAATAACTTTAAGTTTAAAAATAATCTTTAGTATCAAATCATGGATATAATGAACTATAAACATTAAAGGAAAAATCTAAAATAAACCTAACTTACCCCAACTGTGTTGAGGTCTATTTTATTTTTGGAGAGAAGGTCAGCACATCAAAGGATAGGACTTGGGGTTCCTTGTAAATAATTAAAACATAATGAGCCATTTATCGTGGAAAATAGTAGCTTTGAGCAAAAGAAAAAAATACTTCCATACCTTAATTTCCAGAAATGGGAATATATAGATATTACTTTTAAGCAAACAAAAATATTAATATGCAAGAGTTTCCTTTAGGAAAATAGCAAACAAAAGTATTACTTATAATAATGTCTGAAATTAGAGAAAAGAGTTTGATGATATATGTTAACTAAACATATTAAACCAATTAAGTAAAAATATATATATATAAGGAAAATTCCTTACAATATATATATATATATATATATATATATATATATATATATATATATATATATATATATATATATATATATATATATATATATATATATATATATATATATATATATATATATATATATATATATATATATATATATATATATATATATATATATCCAGTATATATATATATATATATATATATATCTATATATATATATATATATATATATATATATATATATATATATATATATATATATATATATATATATATATATATATATATATATATATATATATATATATATATATATATATATATATATATCTATGCTATGTGCTGTTATAAGGATAGTTAAATGAGTAAAACTTGTTATACACTTTTATCTAAATATAATTGGAATTGTTAATCACTTACGGAAAACAGTTTGATATGCTACCAACCAGGGTTGGAAAAGCCCACTGCCCGGATAACCCGGGTAAAACCCACTGGGCTGGGTTTTTGGGAACCAAAAACCCAAGCGGGTTTTTGCTACTTGATTTAGCTGATATTAATAACAAAAATAAGTGAATTTCTGTCTCTTGAAGTCGTGACACACACAAAGGGAAGGATAAATAAAACCTGCAAACTTATTTTTATGCAGTTTAATGCTTTAATACTTTAATTACTAAGTAGGCTACCTGAGTTTAAGAATAAAGACTAATTTAGTATCCAACACAATATGAAAATCACAATTCACCAATCATGTTCATCCTTGGATTTCAACATTCTGTAACATTTAACTAATTTTTCGATTTTTTCATTGCCTAATTTGTTTCTCAATTTGTTATGTATAAGGCCATAAGTTGAGAACAATCTCTCCACACCTGCAGAGAATGCAGAGTGATAGGCAAAAATTTTCCATAATTTGTGGCCCTTTTGTGAACCATCTGCAACCATTTTGCAGCACTCATGCCACTGGTAAAGTTCTTTGTCAGCATGTAATGTGGGAAAATAGAGTCTTCAATTTGAAATTTCGAAAACTGAACAGCGTAATCCACATTTCTCTCCTGCAACCTTTCCAAAACAGTTTCTTCCTGTTTGGCAGATAGTTTTGAGCCTGTAAAAAGTAAAATAAAAATTATGACCTTCAGACAGTGTATATTGTTCTTTTCTACTTCCAATTCTTATTAAGGAAAAATTGATGTAGAAAAAATTGCATGTGAACCCAAAACTTATTAGGCTATTTGGTTAAGGTTTGACAGCTTTACCCTTTACCACTCAGTAGACTATAAATATAAAAATAAAAAATAAAAGTTGAAATGTGGGATGGCCAGATTGTGGATGACTTTATAATTCTTTCCTCACCTTGATATTTGGGATGTGTAGAATAAGCTACTAATTGAATGGCGTGATCCAGTCATCAAATCTTGCTTGAATGAGAGATTTGTATGGTTTTTAGTACTGGGTCTTGTCGATCTACTTCGGCCCACAGACACAGCTCAGCTGGAGCTGCTGAAAATCCAATTGCCATTTCAACATCACCATCATCACTGCTACCTTCACTTTGGCCAATAAGTTTATATTGATCACACTTTCCTAGATGGGCTCTTACTTTTTTAATTTTGTTGCTCATCTGATTACTGCAATAGTTGCATTTTCTCTTCTTCACAGTCTTTCCATTTTCTAGAACATTTAGACTCTCAAACTCTCCCTAAGCCAGGTCTTTCAACCACCCACCCCTATTCATGATTTAAGATAAAGAAGCTTTTCCACCTTAAAGTTCTGTTAATTGGATGCTATGATTTAATAATTATTGATTAGAAATTTAGAAATGCCTGAAAATATAAAGAATATTCTTAAAACATTTGATTTTTTAAAAAGGGATAAATAAACATTTTTACATTACTGTAGACACACATAAGTTGCATGTGTCTACAGTAATTGGAAATGAAATAGAAAGTGTATGGTACAACACTTTTTTTACCAAAAACCCAGAAAACTCATCAATTCCCCGGGTTTTTGGTCTAAAAACCCACCCGGGCTGGGTTTTTTAGGGAAAAACCCGGGGTTTTGCCAACCCTGCTACCAACAAGCTAAATATCCAGCCACTTGACACAAGGCACACGAGAGTTCTGCGAGAAAATTATACCAGTAGATGGCATAGCAATAGTTATTTAACCATATGGCAGGACTTACCATTCTTTGTTCTTCTCCTTTCCATTCTTATCCATTTATTTCTCCTCTCCTTTATTCATTTATTCCTTACAGTCATTGGACAAGTTAGACTATGCATTTTAATTACTTTTTTTTTTATTTCCTTCCTTTATTATTTATCATGTATTTAGTAATTATTATTGTGATTTAAATTTCAAGATAATTTTTTTCTTATTATTTTAACTATATATTAAACCTATGTCTGGCATTTAAAAACCTACATTGAACATTTAAAATCTTCTGTTTTTGTTTTAGTTTCTTTTATTTATTTTGTAATAAAATTATTCTTCATATTTTTTTATATTTTACATTATAAATATTATTTATTTAAATTTTAAAATAATCCTTTTCCAAAGTGGATTTAATGCAACCCCCCCTCTCTCTGCCTCATCTTTCATATATGATAAATATCAAGTGGCAAAACCATATTTTGACTGTGGTGTTTCTTTTAACAAAATTATATTTTTTTATTTCTTGTTTATATAATCATTCCTTGAAGTGGGGTGTTAACAGCTACGTCACTGTTGGGATGAAATTGTTTTTCTCAGTCCCAACTGTAAAAATGTTTAAAACAAAACAAGCAGTCAAGTAGATAAAACTATCAATACACAGAATAATTGAAAATTGCTTGCCATAAGAATGTCACAAGCAATGAAAAACACCAAGGGCAAGAAGTGCAAAACAAATTATTTGGTTTTCTATATAATATCTATAAATCAAGTTTATCATGCACAAGAATAAATTAATCAAAAATATTTTAAAATACGTGCATGATAGATTACTCAGTTATGTATAATATTTCTAATTCCTATTTTCCTTACACTTTCACTCTCTAATCTCTAATAAATGACTATATATATATATATATATATATATATATATATATATATATATATATATATATATATATATATATATATATATATATATATATATATATATATATATATATATATATATATATATATATATATATATAAGTGATGCTGTAATTGTAAACTAACAATTATCGAGTTACAAACAAAAATAATAGTTGTTCAACACTCACGTTTGGTGTGGAATCCACCGGAAGCGTTGGTGTGGTTGTTGATCTTGATCTGATCTTTAGAAGCTGTACCATCCTCTTCGGATGGACGGTGTTGATGGTTGAAGTTGGAGGTGTAATCGGGCTCTAGCGAACAAAAGACCTCAGGAATGTTGCAATGGCAATAAGATCACAATGAAGGAGCAACTGATGGCAAACTTATATCAATTGTCAGTTAAATTTGAAGGACATTGATAAACACAATAAAAAGGTATCTTTAATTGTTGAGTTATTAACATTCAACCTTAAACAATGACTTTAAATAATGATGTTATTGAAGCATGAAAAGAACAGGAAAGATGTACGAAGAACAACGCAAAAAAGGGTGTTGGTTGTTTACAAAACGAATGTTGATTTCTTTACGATGATTTATCAATTAGGAAACCACCTGACTAAAAAATTTAGAGTAAGGAATTTAGGAATTATCTTTTATAACCAGTTGGTTGGAGATTCTAAATGTTGCCAATTTTTTCTAGAAAACTGGATAAGCACACAGTTCTCAGCGTGAAAATGGTAATCACTTTGTTGTAGTACCCTTCCCTGGGACTGTGGAAAAAAAAAAAAAAAAATATATATATATATATATTGTTTTTTTTTTTTTTTTTTTTTTTTTTATATCATCTCTGGTGGGCAAAGGCCAGAGGCCTACCAAAATTCCACCAGAGTTGGGGAAAAGACGGAAGTCTGGTCAAACTAAAGGCCGACATGTCCCGATACACGACGTTTAAAGGTGTGTAAGTCATAGGAAGTTGGAAAAATAGAAGAAGGGAGTGTGTTCCAGACTTTACCAGTAGAGTACATGTAGGACAGAGCATAGCGGTTAAGCCTGGGGTCAGAGAGTTGGACAGAGAAAGGATGAGACTGTGTGGAAAGTCGAGTCGCACGAGCCCTTCTCAGAGGAGGAGGTATGCGACGAGAGAGTTCAGAAGAGCAGTGTCCATTGTAATAGCGATAGTAAAGAGAGAGTGACGCAACAATTCGACGGGCAGAAAGAGATTGAAGAGAGGTAGTAAGAGCAGGAGAGTTGATGAGACGAAATGCCCTAGACTCCACCTTCTCTAGGAGAGCTGTATGTGTGGAACCACCCCAGATATGTGAAGCATACTCCATACAGGGGCGAACAACACCCCTATACAGAGCAAGCAACTGGGGAGGAGTGAAGAAATACTGAAGGCGCCTCAGAACACCCAACCTCTTAGAAGCCTGTTTAGAAAGAGAGGTAATGTGATCTTTCCAAGAAAGATCACGAGAAAAAGAAACACCAAGAATATTAAGGACAGATGAAGGCATGAGTTGTGTGTTTTCGAAGAAGATATCATAGTTGTGTGGAAGATTGTGTCGAGTGGAGAGATGGAGGAATTGAGTTTTGGTGGCATTGAAAACAACCATGTTCTCTCTGCCCCAATTAGAAATACGAGATAGATCAGAGGTCAGCTGCTCCAAGGTAACCCTCCTTATATATATATATATATATATATATATATATATATATATATATATATATATATATATATATATATATATATATATATATATATATATATATATATATATATATATATTTTATTTAATAAAACTAATATGAAATAAACAAGAAGAAACTTACACGGTCCAAGTTGGTATCTGGATACGCTTAGTAAGAGTTTTTAATTTCTTTTTAATAAAGTCTATTCAAGAGTTTTTATGTTCTTTTAATAAAGTTTTCTGCTTTATGTTATATTAAACTTTCTATTATGTTAACCAAGAAAATGTTTTACCCTATGGAAGAAAATACAAAGAATTAAAAATTTAGAATTGGAAAGAAACAATATTTAAAGGTTGCTTATCTTTCATAGTATTCAATCCTTTTGTATCCTCTTCTCCTTTTCATTTACTTCGTCAGTCCATTCTCACGGTAACATATCTAAATAATAACAGTTAATAGGATGGACACTTAAATGTGCCCATGCTCACAATATATATATGATTCTGTGAAAAAAAGATTAGTTCATGTTTGTACCTTAAATAAATTAATAAATTTTTGAAAACATATCTGCATTTATTCCACATGAATGGCCGAAGATATTCAGTACTGTCATATAGAATTGAGTTGGAAAAACAAAGTAAATTATTCAGTACTGTCATATAGAATTGAGTTGAAAAAACAAAGTAAATTAAAACTCTACAAAGATATTGGATACCTTAATAATTTGAAAATTTTCTTATAATTAAGAATTTATTTTTTACTTGATATCTATCTGGCTGGATAGTACAGATATCCAGCCAAGTAGCAGGATACTGAAAAAAAAAGGCTGGATAACTTAATATCTTGCCCATCCCTAGTTAAGACATATTTAAAAGAAAATATTTCTTTTAAATATTTGTCTTAACCTTAATAACTTGGCCTATCAAAACTGACTCATTAAAACTAAGTTGTTACTGTTTTCATTTTAGATGGCCAGTCCCAGATGTAAATTTTAAATTTATTCCCAATAAATATCCCAATACTTTAGTGACATGCAACATGCATAGTGAGCTAAATTATGGGAAAATATTGAAATATTGTAAATTCTATTTTAAATGGAGTAATATTTTACACATATTAAAAAAGATTGGTAAGTGGTTAACGGGCAGAAACAAATTATTTATACTTAAAAAGGTTAGGAAAAAAAAAACATTAAGAATATGAGGGATTTAAAATGTATCCAGTCTGACTCTAACATCAATATAATTCTGAGTGAAGTGAATTACACATTACCTTGGTCATCCATATGCCAATCCAACCTCTTAATGCTTGAAAGTGAGCTACTATCATCTATATTCCAAGGTAAATCATTAAAAGAGTTAACCACCTGTTAAAAATAAAAATCTTTCTCATCAAAATGGCTTCCTATTGTATTTCTTAATTTTTTTTTATCATGACCCCTTGCCATCCTGTTGTGATCTAATGACATGAACTTATTCCTATTTAAATTATTATTTTGCTACAAAAAACAATTAATAAAAATTAAAAGGATCTTACAAATTGTTTGATTTAGTTTCAAATGTATTTTAAAATGTAAATAAAATTTCATAAATTATTTATTGAAACTGAAAACTTTCAAAGTTAAAAGTTAAAAAAAAAAAGAAAAAGTCTTCAGATTGTGCATTTAAATTATAAAGTAGCTTTGCATCAGGCCATCTACAATCGTTCATATAATTATACCATTATTTTTAGCAAACTTTGTTTTATATCATTGCTTTAAAAACACCTTTCTTTTATGCCATTTAAGTATTTTTTACCTAATTTATTATTATTATTATTATTATTATTATTATTATTATTATTATTATTACTATTATTATTATTATTATTATTATTATTATTATTATTATTATTATTATTATTATTATAATTTTTATATAGATGTTCCAAATGGAGCTGAACTTGAAATTAAAGATAACTACATATCACAGGAACTTGGTCCAAATAGTGCTGTGTTGGAACTGTTCCAGTCAAAAAATTCTTTTCTTTGCTTGGAATGGCTCGATTGGGAGATTAATTTCCAGGTAGTATGTTTATTTTTAATTTTTGTTTACTATTTTATTTGATTTAAATATATTTATATTTCAAATATCTACTCCTACTCCATTATTTCCTCAGCTGTGTTTACTACTATCCTCGAGAGAGAGGTTGTCAAGACTAGCCAGTCTTATTTCATTATTGAGTTCTTTAACATATACAGTCCTTCTATTTTCCACTTCATTAAGAACACACACTTTTTTTTCACTACACAATAACTAGTGTTCTTTACCAAAACTTTAATAATAAATTTATTAACCTTTAATTTTCTTATAATGAATGTTGTGTTTATGTTCACAGTAGCATTGTCTGGTCTCATATTATAGATTTGGATTTCGATTTATCCCTCTGTGGTTTTGACTCTTACTATTCTACCAGTTAATTCTTCTGTGCTATTTGTTTTTAGCTTGGTGAACTAGCTTTCCACTTTTGTATCCAAAAACAACATTGAGCAGTTAGAACATCTCTCTGATCATCATGTTGGAGATGAATTAACTACGAACATGTCACCTTTTACTGTTACCCTATTACTCTTTGGCTTTCTTCTCTCTAATTCTGTATCTTGTTCTTTCTTGTTTAAAGACCCCTTCCAACATTAAGACATATGTGGCAATTTCATGTCCCTAACTGATCAGATTTGCATCCCTTTCTTCGTTCCTCTTGGAATGATTGATTACTTAGTGGAATTGGTTCCTCTGAATATCCAGATTCCACAACCATAGTGATTTTTTTTTCAATTTTTATTTTGACCAAAACACACCCATTAGTATAACATTGTTCTTATACTGTTCGTTTCAGATTTTTTTTTTATTATTATTATTTTTTATTTCTTATTTTTATTTTTTTTTTATTTTTTAAATATGGATTTCAGTTGTTCAAACTCCCAAAACTAACATTTTAGTAATTATCAAAGAATCTTGCAAATATAAGCCCATATTCTGTTATACCAAAATGCTTTTCTCTGCAGAAAATTGAATAATCTTTCTAGTTTCTCTTTTGATACTCTTCCTATGTTAGCCATGAACTTCTTATTTACTCCTCTGAACATTCGTATTGTTTTTGTTTCTATTATATTTTGGTTATTTATTTTTGATAATTTATATTTCCATAGTAATTTTTATTGAACCTTATTTTCCAGATATATATATTTTTTTTAATATATTTTTTCTGTTTTATGTCTCTAGGCTATTTAACTGCATTATGAATGTAGATTTCCTTAAATAATTTGTTTTTAATTTTTTATAGTAAATGTACAGAGTTTCTTTTCTTATGTTCAATTTAATTAAATGTCCTAGATACAGATGCAAGTATTCTCTGTTTAACTTTTTTTTCCTCTCTTTAACACTACTGTCCTATTCTCTTATACTTTTATCTGTAATGTCTTTAATTTTTAATTTTTATGAAAACATTACCTTGCTTAAGGTAATAGTTAATGCTTGAAGGAAAACATCAGTATGATGAATATAATAAGGAAAAAATAATATCACAATCCTTGAAATAAATTATCTGAAAATAAAATGGCAACTTTGGTTATAAATAATAATAAAGTTTACAAACTAAATTTGTAACTTTACAGTATCAATAATATTAAAAATTCTGAGATTATAGATAACTCATAACTAATTTCAACTTAAAACATTCTTTATTTTTATAAAAGTTGTACTAAAATTCTTTTTTTTATCTGTTTATGTTTAATTTGAGATAACAGTGGGAATCATTATACCCATTTTAGAGCTTTTAGTACTCATATTTTAAAAGCTTAATTTAAATCCAGTAGGGAACTACTTATCTTTTCAGTGCAAGTATTTTCCTTCCCAATGTCAATATCGGTGTTCTTGATTTTTCTATATTGAAGCTTTACACAATGTAATTTTTTGTTTGATTCAGGCTTTAATAACCTTCACCTTGTTATTTTCAGATTAAGAATTGTTTTGAAGTATTTTTGCATCCCCAAATAAAACCTGAACACAACATATAATTTTACCAAAATGAACAAAAATCAATAAATTTACATATGTAATACAAAATAAATATTTAATCCCAAATAAATGCATCATTATTCACTCTATTATCACTAATGCAATATTTACAAAATTATCTCTACATGTTGTTATTACCATTTAAGAGTTTTTATGTATCTAATGAAGAATACGAATTTTCATAATTTTTTTCTATACAATCCATAAGTTCAGAACCCTAAAATTTCACTAATAAAGATCGACCATCACATATGAACAGGAAATAAAGATTATATTTTCCTTTTAAATAGATAATAATAGTCATTTTTGTTATATACTGTAAATCACAATTACACAATTACTTACTGAGAATCGTTTTTTTTAGTTTACCTGAAGAATAATGAAGAAGCTTCTAAACTGTAGCATTTTTTTTTCATTTACACAACTATTTTTGTCTTGCATACATTACTGACATTAAAATTAAGCACGTATAGTTCACCGTATACTAAAAATACATATCTATCTTGGAATAGTTTTTGGTTCATAATGATAGAACCCCTTACAGTAGTTGTGCAAATGAGTGCAATGATGTTTGTTCTTGTGTTTTTAATTTGGAATTTTCTAAGTTCTCTACTTTGTGACTTAGGCTCAATCTATGACTAAATTCATTTCCATATTATGATGTTAAATTATATAATAACACTATCCCACGCTATGAACCGACCGCGGCCCCGGCCAAAAATCAGGGAAAACCGGGGTTGCCGACCGGGGTTAAAATTGCAAATTATACTTAAATTTTTTTTTTTTTAAATTTTCAGCCGATTCTGCTGAAACTTTGTTATATAGATTTTTTACCGGTAAGAAAAGTCCATTTCTAGCGTTTTTCCGAGTCTATTACGGTTAAAAGTTTTTTTTTTTTTTTTTTAAATTTTACCCTTTTTTAATTGAATGGCGGTGCCAAACCACTTTTTAGAATGAGCTGAAAATTGGACTATTTATTCAAAATTAAATGGGATACAAAAGTCTCTAATAGACTTTTGTTCCCAGAGTTATAGGAAAAATGTTATAAGCCAAAAACTGACCAACTATAGAAAAAAAAATTTTTTGAACTAAAAAAATCCACCTTTTCAGACAAAAATTTTTTAAAAAAAATACAACTATGACATTTCCTATTTTTGGTGTGTATAGAGGAGGGGTGGGGCTACAAATTCCTCTATGTACTTTATTCGAATGACATTCGTTGGTTTTGAGATATAGCCTTCAAAAAGGTCCATTTTTGGCCAAATTTCAAAAATTCCCAAAGTTTGAGAGGCTATATCTCGCTTCAAACAACATTTAAACATTTAAATATGCACTAAATAAATATTGTTGCCCTGTCCTCTTCTAAACAATATTCACAAATAAAAAAAAATAGCAGGTAGCGTTTTTTATAAATAATTTTTTCCTCCAGAAGGGTACGATTTTTGCAAAATTTTTTTCAAGTGCTTAAATAACTTTTTTTCTAGACGTGATATCAAAAACCTATTCCCACCAATGCAAGAAATTGGGGCAAAGGTATTCAGCTAAATTTTCAGCTCATGTGGACCAGTGGTTTGATCCAGTTATTCATTTTTTTCAACTTTGGGCCCAAATAAGTTTCAAACCGTTATAGACTCAAAAAAATGCTCGAAATCAACTCAGAACTTCGTGAAAAAATTCACATACTTTGAAAATTTCAGCTCAATCAGTCAAATAATAAAAAAAAATTTCAAACAAAATATAAGAAAATTAAGATTTTTTTTTTTTTCTTTTCTGTTTCTTTTGACCGCTCCTTTTCTGATAGTGAATGTTCATCTTTGTGTTTTGATTTTAGATACTCCAAAAAGATTTGGTTGAAATTTTTTTACTTGTAGCACCCGGAGGTTCTCTTCTAATTTTCTGACTGCAGATGTTAACATTTAGCTATTTCGAGCCTATCCTGAAACATTGTAAAGTATTAAAATACTGCAGAAGCTGATCTTTTAGCCATATTGACTGAAAGTATAAACAAAATAATTTTTAAATAATGCAGCTAAATGATACAAGTTTGATACATGGCAATAAAATAACAATGATTTGTATAAATACAGGTTAAATTGATAATTTTATATCTTACATTTTTTCAAACTTTACCTTAGGGTCCTACTTAAGTAAACCTGTTGAATCACTATTATGAATTAGAATTTTTTTTTTTTAATTTTTGTACTTTTTTTAAACTTTAACTATACAAAACTGTAATTTTTTGATTTTTTTTTTTTGGAGAAAATGCATATAATCATTAATTTAAGTGAATGTTGGCAATTCTACTCCTTCCTTACAATTAAATAAACCTTATATCTAATTTTCTTAACCTTAAATTTCAGTGCTTTTGACCTCTTTACAAATTTTAGGAAACCCCAGCCAGAACCCCGGCCCCGGCCAAATTCCAACCCCGGTTGGTCCCTATCCCACGTCTCACATTATATTTTTCAAACTTATTTTAATGAATTTCAATGGAATATTACGATTAAATGAGTTTTAAATTTCACTTAACATTTTTGATTGTCAGTTACCTAAAATATTGGAACGACACAGATAATATGATGCAGGAATCTGATTCGTTTCCATATTATAATGTTAAATTTTATAATAACACTATCACACGCCTCACATTATATTTTTCAAACTTATTTTAATGAATTTCAATGGAATATTATGTTTAAATGAGTTTCTCATTTCATTTAACATTTTTGATTGTCAATTACCTAAAATCTTGGAACGACACAGATAATATGATGCAGGAATCTGATTCTTTTCCATATTATGATGTTAAATTATATAATAACTCTATCCAACGCCTCACATTATATTTTTCAAATTTATTTTCATGAATTTCAATGGAATTTTTCTTTTAAATTAGTTTTCCATTTCACTTAACATTTTTGATTGTCAGTTACCTAAAATATTGGAACGACACAGATAATATGATGCAGGAATCTGATTCTTTGCCATATTATGATGATAAATTATATAATAACACTATCCAACGCCTCACATTATATTTTTCAAACTTATTTTAATGAATTTCAATGGAATATTATGTTTAAATGAGTTTTCCCATTTCGCTTAACATTTTTGATTGTCAATTATCTAAAATATTGGAATGACACAGATAATATGATGCAGGAATCTGATTCTTTTCCATATTATGATGTTAAATTATATAATAACACTATCCAATGCCTCAAATTATATTTTTCATATTTATTTTCATAAATTTCAATGGATTTTTTCGTTTAAATGAGTTTTCCATATCACTTAACATTTTTGATTGTCAATTACCTAAAATATTGGAACGACACAGATAATATGATGCAGGAATCTGATTCTTTTCCATATTATGTTAAATTATATAATAACACTATCCAACGCCTCACATTATATTTTTCAAATTTATTTTCATGAATTTCAATGGAATTTTTCGTTTAAAAGAGTTTTCCATTTCACTTAACATTTTTGATTGTCAATTACCTAAAATATTGGAACGTCACAGAAAATATGATGCAGGAATCTGATTCTTTTCCATATTATGATGTAAAATTATATAATAACACTATCCAACGCCTCACATTATATTTTTCAAACCTATTTTAATGAATTTCAATGGAATATTACGATTAAATGAGTTTTAAATTTCATTTACCATTTTTGATTGTCAGTTACCTAAAATATTGAAACAACACAGATAATATGATGCAGGAATCTGATTCTTTTCCATATTATTATGTTAAATTATATAATAACACTATCCAACGCCTCACATGATATTTTTCAAATTTATTTTCATGAATTTCAATGGAATTTTTCGTTTAAATGAGTTTTCCATTTCACTTAACATTTTTGATTGTCAATTACCTGAAATATTGGAACGAAACAGAAAATATGATGCAGGAATCTGATTCTTTTCCATATTATGATGATAAATTATATAATAACACTATCCAACGCCTCACGTTATATTTTTCAAACCTATTTTAATGAATTTCAATGGAATATTACGATTAAATGAGTTTTAAATTTCACTTACCATTTTTGATTGTCAGTTACCTAAAATATTGGAACAACACAGATAATATGATGCAGGAATCTGATTCTTTTCCATATTATTATGTTAAATTATATAATAACACTATCCAACGCCTCACATGATATTTTTCAAATTTATTTTCATGAATTTCAATGGAATTTTTCGTTTAAATGAGTTTTCCATTTCACTTAACATTTTTGATTGTCAATTACCTAAAATATTGGAACGACACAGAAAATATGATGCAGGAATCTGATTCTTTTCCATATTATGATGATAAATTATATAATAACATCTATCCCACGCCTCACATTATATTTTTCAAACTTATTTTAATGAATTTCAATGGAATATTACGATTAAATGAGTTTTAAATTTCACTTAACATTTTTGATTGTCAATTATCTAAAATGTTGGAACGACACAGATAATATGATGCAGGAATCTGATTCGTTTCCATATTATGATGTTAAATTATATAATAACACTATCCAATGCCTCAAATTATATTTTTCAAATTTATTTTCATAAATTTCAATGGATTTTTTCATTTAAATGAGTTTTCCATTTCACTTAACATTTTTGATTGTCAATTACCTAAAATATTGGAACGACACAGATAATATGATGCAGGAATCTGATTCTTTTCCATATTATTATGTTAAATTATATAATAACACTATCCAACGCCTCACATTATATTTTTCAAATTTATTTTCATGAATTTCAATGGAATATTATGTTTAAATGAGTTTTCCATTTCACTTAACATTTTTGATTGTCAATTATCTAAAATGTTGGAACGACACAGATAATATGATGCAGGAATCTGATTCTTTTCCATATTATGATGTTAAATTATATAATAACACTATCCCACGCCTCACATTATATTTTTCAAACTTATTTTAATGAATTTCAATGGATTTTTTTGTTTAAATGAGTTTTCCATTTCACTTAACATTTTTGATTGTCAATTACCTAAAATATTGGAACGACACAGATAATATGATGCAGGAATCTGATTCTTTTCCATATTATGATGTTAAATTATATAATAACACTATCCAACGCCTCACATTATATTTTTCAAACTTATTTTAATGAATTTCAATGGAATTTTTCGTTTAAATGAGTTTTCCATTTCATTTAACATTTTTGATTGTCAATTACCTAAAATATTGGAACGACACAGATAATCTAATGCAGGAATCTGATTCTTTTCCATATTATGATGTTAAATTATATAATAACACTATCCAACGCCTCACATTATATTTTTCAAATTTATTTTAATGAATTTCAATGGAAATGTTCGTTTAAATGAGTTTTCCATTTTATTTAACATTTTTGATTGTTAATTATCTAAAATCTTGGAACGACACAGATAATATGATGCAGCAATCTGATTCTTTTCCATATTATGATGTTAAATTATATAATAACACTATCCCACGCCTCACATTATATTTTTCAAATTTATTTTCATGAATTTCAATGGAATTTTTCGTTTAAATGAGTTTTCCATTTCATTTAACATTTTTGGTTGTCAATTACCTAAAATATTGGAACGACACAGATAATATGATGCAGGAATCTGATTCTTTTCCATATCATGATGTTAAATTATATAATAACACTATCCAACGCCTCACATTATATTTTTCAAATTTATTTTCATGAATTTCAATGGAATTTTTCGTTTAAATGAGTTTTCCATTTCACTTAACATTTTTGATTGTCAATTACCTAAAATATTGGAACGACTCTGATAATATGATGCAGGAATCTGATTCTTTTCCATATTTCCTAATTCTACCGATTATCTAAACTCCAAAATAAAGCACATTCTCTCGTTTTTCCTTTCTCTGAAATCACCATTTAAGTCTGTTTCAGTGTTCACCACCCCTTTGGCTTTCTTCTAGTTTTAATGAAACAACCAGTGAACTTGCTTTCTACTTCTGTATCCAAAATAACCCTAAGATGATGATCACATTGAAGACGAACTCAACATTCATAACTTTTCTCTTTCAACCTTTCACCTTACACAATTAAACTTTCTGACTTTTGGTTTCTCCAAAAAGAGAATCCTGTTCTCTTTCTTCAAGTTCATATATATATATATATATATATATATATATATATATATATAATATATATATATATATTATATATATATATATATATTATATATATATATATATATATATATATTCTTTTGTACCCCTGTTTGAAGCTTAAATTAGTATTTTGGCACTTTTATTCACTATATGAGTTAAAACACTTAAAAAAAATAAATTAAAACAATTGTCGAGCTTTCATGCTCATCACTCGAGACACTTCTTCAGGACAAATCGTCTAAATGATCATTTGGTATAATGTTAATTTTGTATGGCTACTTTTAGATATTTATTTTGGCAACGTTGGTAAGTTCTTCAAAGTTGCGCGTAGTATATTTGATCGATTTAACATTGTATTTGTGATGTTGTCAAGAGGGAATTCACCTTTAATTAAGTTAGTTTTGTGTATTTTTAATAATGAATGATTCGATAATTTTTCTATTGTTTGTATTCTGTACTGTTTTAATTAATTGAGAATTCTGTATGTTAGGTATATGGTTATAGTTATTTCTGTGGTTTGTAAGTGAAGAATATTTGTTGTCATTTTTAAGATCAAGTGTGTATTGGTACAATCGTCGTTTTATATCATTAGTTTCTCCTATGTAAATTTTGTTGCATTGACTGCATGGGATCTTGTAAACACCTATATTATTGTCAAGTTGATTTATTTTTGGTTTTAAAATGCGTTTTAAAGTTATTGAATTGGATTTTACAGTGAACATTTCTTTTTGTAAACTATTTTTTACTTCGTGTGTATGTAAGTTTGGTAATGGAAGTATGTTTTTGGGATTGAATTTTTCTATCGGTGCATTGTAGTATTTTTTATGTGCTTTTTTAAAACTTTTTGTGATAATATTGTTTGGGTATTGTAATTCTTTAAATGTGTTTATTATATAGTTTAATTCTTCTTTAAGGTATGTGGGGTTAACTAATTTTAATGCCCAGTAAAAATAAATTACTCAATACTGCAATTTTTGTTGAAATGTTATGAAAAGAAAACCATTGTATATATGACGGATTCGTATTGGGTTTTCTGTATATCTTAAATGCAGGTGTAGTTGAAGTCCATGTGATTAATGTATCTAGGAAAGAAATTCTATTGTTATTTGAGTGTTCAACTGTAAATTTGATATTGGTGTGTATATTATTAATAAATTGTAAAATTATATCTATTTGTTTCCTTTGGAATTAATGAAAAAACATCGTCTACATAACGATACCATATTGTTAAACTTTGGAAAAATAAAATAATATTCGATTAACTCCATGCAGATGTTACTAAAAATAGGAGATAGAGGCGAACCCATACTTAATCCAGAAATCTGTCTATAATATTTGTCATCAAATTTGAAGTATGCATTTTCTAAAGTAAGGTATATTAACTGTTTAATTTTTGAAAATGGTTAGATGAAATTGAAAGGTTTTTCTGATAAATATTGTTCAAGAAGATTTAAGTTAAAATCAACAGATACATTTGTAAACAGGGAAACATCATCAAAGCTAACGGGGGTATATGCTGAGAAATCTATTGATTTTATCTTGTTTATGAATTGTTCGGAATTTTTAAGATGTGAAGAGATAGTTCCTATTAAATTTTTCAGCTGATCAGCTGACAATAATATAGGTGTTTACAAGATCCCATGCAGTCAATGCAACAAAATTTACATAGGAGAAACGAATGATATAAAACGACGATTGTACCAACACACACTTGATCTTAAAAACGACAACAAATATTCTTCACTTACAAACCACAGAAATAACTATAACCATATACCTAACATACAGAATTCTCAATTAATCAAAACAGTACAGAATACAAAGAATAGAAAAATTATTGAATCATTCATTATTAAAAATACACAAAACTAACTTAATTAAAGGTGAATTCCCTCTTGACAACATCACAAATACAATGTTAAATCGATCAAATATACTACGCGCAACTTTGAAGAACTTGCCAACGTTGCCAAAATAAATATCTAAAAGTAGCCATACAAAATTAACATTATACCAAATGATCATTTAGACGATTTGTCCTGAAGAAGTGTCTCGAGTGATGAGCACGAAAGCTCGACAGTTATCTTAACTTAATTTTTTTAAATGTTTTAACTCATATAGTGAATAAAAGTGCCTAAATACTAATTTAAGCTTCAAACAGGGGTACAAAAAGAATAAATTTATACATTTTCGGTTCAAAATAGTAAATTACAAAATTATATATATATATATATATATATATATATATATATATATATATATATATATATATATATATATATATATATATATATATATATATATATATATATATATATATATGTATTATGGAATGAGGGAAAATTGCATTCTTTATTATTTTAGTATTTCTATATTTGCTTAATAATTTGTTTATTCCCAAGCAAATTTTATTAGCAAAGTTTTTTTTGGAGCGTGATGCTAGCATATTATTATTTTATATATATATATATATATATATATATATATATATATATATATATATATATATATATATATATATATATATATATATATATATATATATATATATATATATATATATATAAAAGTGATGGGCGAATCCGAATCCGGATTCGAAGATTTTTTCGTGAATTTGTATTCTGATTCTAGAACTGCAAAATATTCTGGATTCAGATTCGATTCGGATTCGAGAAATCAAAAAATCACGTGGTTTCGGATTCAAGAAATTAGACTCATCTGGATTTGGATTCGAAGGTTCCAAATTCGAATTTAAATTCGAATCCTTTCATTTACAGTAACATCATAATTTGAGCAATATTCTTTTTTCTAGTAATGATAAAAATTTCTGACCTCTTACCCCCCTAAAAAATTTAATAACTTCTGTAAATCTGCATTTTCACCTCTTGTTCATTCTGACTTGCTGTAATTAACCCTCCTTTCTGAAAAGGCTATCTCTTCAACCTCTTTCTTCAATTAAAACATCCTACTTCTCCACTCAGGTGTTCCATTTCTCTACCTGTAATCACACATGACTGGGTGCATCAGATCCTGAGATCTGCAGATGGCATTCTTCCTCATAATTTTAGAGTGTGCGCATTCTCGTTCTATTATTCTCACTATGCCTTAATACTAATACTTTCCCTCTGTGGTGGAAGAGTACATATGCTCAGTTGATTACAAAGAAAGGCGTTCTAATCCTTCTAACTTTAGTCATATAGCTCTCATTTATATTCTGTCTAAAATATTTCAAACTCTCCTCAGTTCTCATTTCCAGGATTATCTGGAATCTCATTCCCTTTTTTCAGATCATCAGTATGGCTTTCAGCGTTCGAGGTCTATTGGTGACATACTCTCCTATCTCACTTATTTATGATCTTCTGCCTTTAGGTAGCAATGGGAATCCTGTGTGATAATACTTGAGATATCCAAAGCTTTTGACAGTTTATGGCAAGTGTCACTACTCTCTATCTAAGCTCCCTTTCTTTGAATTTCTTCCTTCTCTTTACTTACACATTTAGTTTTCTCTAAGATTGTTCCATATTAGAACTTGTTAACGAAGCGACCTCTTACTCTTTTTATGTTATTTGTGATGTTCCTCAAAGTTCTATTCTATCCAACTTTATATAATAATATATATATATATATATATATATATATATATATATATATATATATATATAATATATATATATTATATATATATATATATATATATATATATATATATATATATATATATATATATAACATCGATGTGGTACAGTGGTTAAGTGTTGGTCATATATTGGCATAATACAATAGTAGAGTTTAGGAGTGTTGTTCAAGAGGTCGCTGGTTCAAATCCCGGAATTATTATTTATAAATAATAATAAACATTTTATGTATATGTATAAATAATAGTTAAAACATCATTCTTATGGTTCTAGAGGCTGGGAACCCTCCTAACAAGTATTTCTCCCTAATAATTAAGGTTGCAGGAATATGAATACTTTCTGTAGCCGACACCACCCTGCATCATGCGGGATATGGTGCTGAGTATATATATATATATATATATATATATATATATATATATATATATATATATATATATATATATATATATATATATATATATATATATATATATATATATATATATATATATATATATATATATAATCATCTTCCCCTGGTAGGACTCGTCCTGTCAGTGGGATCTTTCGAGGAAGATCCTTGGGTTTCAAGGGCCACGGCGGATATCGCTGGCTGGGCCTGGCCTATCGCGGATGCCGGGGATTATTCCCATCAGTGACAAGAGCACTCCACTGATGTACTCGTTTAACGACTGAGTCATTCGGAGCTAAGCGCAAGGAGAAACCGCTCACATTTCCCGCTCCGGCCAGGCCTCAAACCCTGGACCTCTCGCTTGCTATAACGAGTGCTCGATCGACTGAGCTACAGAGCCATATATATATATATATATATATATATATATATATATATATATATATATATATATATATATATATATATATATATATATATATATATATATATATATATATATATATATATATATACTTAAATAGGTATGCATCTTATTCCAGTCCAGTATTTGTTGAATAAAAATAAACAGAAAAAAATTATATTTCATTTAATTTTTATTTTTTTCAGGAAGTTCTTATGATTTATTTGCAAACAGTTAAATCAGGAAAAGATGATGATTCTTTGTGCGAAATTGTAAAATCAAAACTGCAGTTTCTAAATTCTAAAGTGCCCCCAATGCCGGGATTCTTTGAAAAGGTTATAAGTTTATATATATATATATATATATATATATATATATATATATATATATATATATATATATATATATATATATATATATATATATATATATATATATATATATATATATATATATATATTATATATTTTTTTTTTTTTTTTTTTTTTTTTTTTTTTTTTTTTTTTTTTTTTTTTTTTTTTTTTTTTTTTTTTTTTTTTTTTTTTTTTTTTATTTTATTTTTTAAAATAATTTATAATGGTATATATAATTAAAAAAAGGAGAATAAATATATATATATATATATATATATATATATATATATATATATATATATATATATATATATATATATATATATATATATATATATATATATATATATATATATATATATATATATATATATATATAGGATAACCAAAATATATTTAAGAAGTTTTTATTTTTAGTATTTTATAAAATTATGCTGTTAAGCAGTCGAATCAAAGGTATATATAGATTGATCTTTTATATATGGAGTTGACAACATTGTTTGAAAAGAAATTTGATTGGCAATAGGAATAGATATCCAGTTTTGTAATAGTAATGCTAAAATAGGAAAGCTTTTAGAATAAGGTAAATATTTAATTACAAATAAATATCGCCTGCGCACCAACACTGAAAATATAACTCACCAATAATCCTGATGAAAGCGTATGTTGACTAACAAAATTTTTCTTTTTAAAGAATCTTCCTCCTTCACTTTGAACCACTGACAAGTGATCTGGAGTTCTAGCTCACAAGCAACAGTACTCATAAAGATGTTTCAGGCCAAAATCTCGAATAACATTACTTTGTTCTTCATCCTTATTTCATAAATGAGCAGGAAATGGTTATGTAATGAAACTTGGATGAAAAGTTAGACAAGAAAAGTGTAAATAAATAAATAGCCTTTTATGTCATAATATTCGGAACAGAAGAGTAGATGTAAAATTAGTTCAAATCAACTTGTACTTAAGTTGATTGTGTTACCTCAAAATTGATACCAAATAAAGAATTGGCCATATTATGGGTGTGCACCACTAATATTAAAAGAAATGGTTCACAGTTCACACATATGTACACTTAAATATTCATATATAGTATATCATTTATGAGTGAAATGACACTATGTATACAAGTTAATAATTGATTTCACCAAGGAAATAAAACCTTAAACACCATTGATAAGCAACTTGGAGTAACTTAATAAACAAATATTGCTCTTCATAGAAAGTCAAGCGTTCTTATAACTGTAGATTTTTAGGTTTTAGTTTAACACATGCAAAATAAAAAATGCAAGATTTATTGAAGTCTTATCGCTATATATATATATATATATATATATATATATATATATATATATATATATATATATATATATATATATATATATATATATATATATATATATATATATATATATATATATA